>VSMD01120729.1:0-32542 GCA_008750895.1 Mirza zaza
TTGCTTTTTTTTTTTTTTTTTAATCTAGATTCTTAAAATATGGTCCGAGATCAACAGCATAGTCATTATTTGCACCTGGGAATTTGTTAGAAATGCACATTCTTGGGCCCAACCTCAGACCAGCTCCATCAGAAACTTTGGGGGTGGGATTCAGTAAATACGCCTTTTGTTTTACTTTATTTCATTTTGGCATAAAACAACACGGATTTATTATCTTATAGTTTCGTAGGTTAGAAGTCTCACTTGGCTAAAATCAAGGCTGCCGTTTCTTTCTGGAGGCTCCAGAAGAGAATCTGTTGTCCTGCTTTTTCTAGCTTCTAGAAGTCACCTGCTTTCCCTGGGGGATGGCCCCTTCCTCCACCTTCAGGGCCAGCTCCAATGGGCCAAGTCCTTCCCCTATCTTGTCACTCTGACCAACGCCTCTCTCTTCCGCTTTTAAGGACCCTCAGGATTACATGGGGCCCACCCAGCTAATCCAGAATAATCTCCCTATTTTAAGGTCAGCTAATTAGCAACCTTATTTCCACCTGCAGCTTTTTCATCCCCCTTTGTCATGAAAGATAACAGATACACAACTGTGATGCTTTCGCCGGCCGTGCGTGTGCCACTGACCACTCTCAAGGTTGAGAGGCAGCACTTCGGGCCACACCGTTTGCCAGGGATTCGGTCCTCAGGTTTCCCCACACCAGATACATGTTAGAGTGCCAGAATCGGAAAGAAATTAGACCACCGCTAAAAGGCCTGTGTACAAATGATGATTTTACTAGGGTAAAATCACAACCAACAGAGTCTGCAGTGAACTTTTCCAAGCTGTTGAAGCTTGTCACCTTCAGAAATATCATCATTAAGAATCTGGATGGTATTCAAGAGCTAATATAATTTACTAAGAACCTATTAAACAAGGCAGGCCTGTGGAGTTGTTCTGCCACATGAGCATTTTTCACTTTAATGATTAAGCTGAAAAGAAAAGGAGCCAGCTCTTCTATCCAAACGGTCTAGCTGAGAAAGGCCTTTTCTCAGATACTCCTGTATCTATGACAAAAGCCTTAGACCTACAACAATGGGCCCTTGTTCTTGGGTCCTGGAATGTTTCTTTATTCCCTTAATTTTAGAAATAACAGAATTTGGATATAGGAGTAGCAGATTGAATTCACTGATAATACTCTGTCTTGGTGACAATATCATGCCAAGATGCCGTGCACGTTTCCTCGATGGGATTTTTCTCTTACATTCATTTGTACTTTTATTTCCTTTTTTATTTTTTTCCCAAACTCGAATCTGACCTTATGTTCACCTTGATATTTAGTTGAAGCTGACTGGCTTTTTTTCTTTCTTACTTTCTTTCGTTTTTAATATACAGTGTTCATAAGAACGTGTTTTAAGAGTTACACATGAGCAAAAAGGTTAGGAGAGCCAAATTAAACCAAATTACAAGTAACAAAAGAGGAAATAAAATATTTCATTAAAATTATACCTTCTTATTATGTATTATCATGTATTTAATACACATGGACTCACTATACATCACAAGTGTGTTATTGCTATTTGTATTTGGGGTAGGAAGATAATGAAAATAATATTTCATTCTGTAAAAGTAAAGTGGTTTTATGAGCAAAATTTGAATGGAAAACAGTAAAATCAAAAGGCAAACCCGATAATCTCTAAAATACAGTTAGGCTGGGAGAGTTGAGGTGGAGGGGGAGTTGGTGGTGCTTGATAGAGGTGAGGAAGGGAATTGATAAGAGAAAGAAAAAAATAAAGAAATTCCAATTTCTTGACAGTAGGTCTGAGTTTGTGAGGGCTGAAGTCAGCCACAGGCTTTGTCTTGTAGCAAACCAGGGTTTACGTTAGTAGGAAAAGAAAAAAATGATAGAACACACGTGGTCAACATATTCACCACTGTTTTTTAGGTGGGAGCAGCAGCTCCAGATGGAAAATGTGCTAAAATAAAGCAGAAAGGGAAAGATAACAGTCTTGAGGGGACTGAGCAGTATGGCAGCCAGCAGTTGCAGATCAAGGAAGGTGTCAGGATAGCTTCCACACTAAACAAAGCAAAGGCATCTAGACAAAGCCCATCACCCCTTCTCAAGCTCTGAGGGTTTCTTTTTCTCCTGCACATTGGAACTTCCTGGAAAAAAATCTATATTTCTGTAATGGTGCCTGCAGATTTCTTTATACTCATGAACTGAAGCATGAATACACACTTAAAATAGTTTTTTTTTAGAAAAACATAATACAACCATATTAAAGGTGTTTAGGAAGTATGGGTTGCGTGCAAGACACATAAGCATGTACACAATGTCCACACACCTTGACTAAAGTAGAGCAGTGCACAAATCACCCTTTAAGCGCAGGTAAGGTATATTGCCTTCATTTGTTCACTTTAAATGACTAGAGTATAATTCACTCCGAAGTTGCTATGAAGAAGGAATGAGGATAGATTAACCTTTCAGTGCCACACCTGGTCTCTGGATTTCCCAATGTGTTAATGAATTTCCTGAGATGGGAACATCAGAGTTGCTGGCAGTACATTAATCTGAGGAAGCATGAAGCAATACATCCTCCAAACTCAAAGGTGGGTGAACCAATTTAGAAAATGTTAAATCAAATCCAAGCCATTCCCTAAAGACAGTACCAACTTGCAAAGCCCAAAGACATCTGGAAAAGTCACTCTTGCACAGCTCGCTTTAAGTCGCTGCTGAGTTTCTAGCTTCATGTCTTTTTGTGTGTCCAGAAAATAAGGTATTTGACTCTGTACCTCTCTAAAACTCCTTCCAGAGGAAAGAAACTTGTCAGGGGACCTATCAAAATAACAACAAACTATCTCTCAAATGCACCCACCCGTACCTCAGCATCACCTATTCTGTTCAGTATTTCTGCACAGGTACAAATTCTTTCAATGAAAGGACTGGCAATGGAGGGAAATATTTTTTAGAAGATTATTTTGTCATAAGGAAGGTGAAAATCCACTGGGAAAGAAGCATTTAAAAGTAATTTTATTGAGAGATATTTTTATTGGTGGAGTTAAAAATGTTTTAAAATAGAGATGGTAATAACGATGAGCAGATGAGGAGGAATAGGAGGGACATATAGCAGAATGTCACTCTAAAAATGTTTCACTGGATTCTTAGGAGTGACATCAGCAAGATGGCAGACTAGAGTTGCCTGATGCTCACGCCTCCCACAAAAGGAACCAGAGCAACAAATAAACAGCTATATTGCCACTGCAGTGACCAAGGAAGTGTTCTGAATAGCACTGAGGAATGTGAAATCCCTGTGAAGCACAGAAATATAATCAAACTAAGAAAAACACAGTGCTATAATGGTGCTATGTAAATCTTTCAGTCCTCTAATACAAACGTGAAAAGTCAAAATGGTTAAAAGTCAAAATGGTCAAAAGAAACAACAGCTACAATTAGTGGTGGCTAAGGAACACACAATAGATAAAGATGTAAAATAAGGCAACAAAATATAAATTGTGGGTGAGAGGGAAAAAGTCTACAACCAAAGTTAAGTTGTTATCAGCTTAAAATAGTCTATGACACTACAAGAGTATTTATGTTAGCCTCATGATAACCATAAAGAAAGAAATTACAGCAGATACACAAATAAGAAAGTGAAAGGAAATAAAGTTTAGCACCAAACCACAAAGGTAAACAACAAGAGAGGAAGAAAGGTGCAAAGGATCTAGAAAACAACCAGAAAACAATTAACAAAATGGCAGGAGTAAGTCCTTACCTATCTTGAATGTAAATGGATTAAATTCTGCAACTTAAAGGTATAAAGTGGCTGAATGGATAGAAAAAAAAAAAAAAAAGCAAGACCTAACTCTATGCTGCCTACAGAGACTCACCTCACCATTAAAGACAAATATAGATTGCAAGTGAATAGATGCAAAAAGTTATTCCATTCAAATGGAAAAACCAAAAGCAAACATACTCATATCAGAAAAAATAGACTTTAAGTCAAAAACTTCATAAAAGGATGAGAAGATCATTACATAATGACAAAGGAATCAGTTTAACAAGGGTATATAACAATCATAAATATATATTCACCAGACATTGGAATACCCAAATATATAAATAAAATATTATTATATCTAAAAGGAGAGATATAGACTGAAAAACAACAATAATAAGGGACTTCAGTCCCCCACTTTTGACAATGGAAAGATAATCTGGATGGAAAATCAACAACAACAAAACTTGGACTTAAACTATATCTTAAATAAAATAGAGATACATGTAGAACATACAGAACATTTCATCCAGTTGCTACGGAATACACATTCTTCTCAGCTACACATGGAACATTTGCCAGGATAAATTATATGTTAGGCCACAAAACAAGTCTTAACAAATTTAAGAAGATGCCTTTTCTAACTATAATGGTATAAAATGAAATCAACAATAAGAAAAACATCTGAAACTTTACAAATACATGAAAACATAACAACATACTCCTAAATACCCAATGGGCCAATGAAGAAACTAAAAGGAAAATTTAACAATTCTTGGGACAAACCAGAATGAAAACATATCATACCAAATATTATGGGACACAGCAAAAGCAGCTGTAAGAGGAATTTAGAGCAATAAATGACAACATCAAAAAAGAAGAATGATTTATAATAAATAATCTAATCATTCACCTCAAGGAACTAGAAAAACATGAACAAACTAAACCCAAAATTGGTAGAAAGAAGGAAATAATAAAGCTCAGAGAAGAAATAAAAGAAATAAAGACTAGAAAAACAATTCAAAAGATAAATGCAATGAAGAGTTGGTTTTTTGAAAAGGTAAACAAATTGACAAATCTTTAGCTAGTCTAAGAAAAAAGAGAAAAAACTCAATAAATCAGAGATGAAAAAGAGATATTACAACAGATAACACAGATATACAAAGAATCATAAGAGGCTATTATGAACAACTGTACACCAACAAATTTGATAACCTAGAAGAAGTGGATAAATTCCTGGACACATCCAACCTACCAAGATTAAATTATGAAGAAATAGAAAACCTGTACAGCCAAATAACAAGTGAGGAAATTGAAACAATAACAAAAGCCTTCCATCAAAGAAAAGCCCAGGACTTGATGGCATCATTGCTGAATTCTATCAAACATTGAAAGAAGAACTAAATCCAATTCTCCTCAAACTATTCCAAAAAGTTGAAGAGGAGAGAATACTTTCATACTCATTTTATGAGGCCTGCATTAAGCTGATATCCAAACCAGATAAGAATACAACATAAAAAGAAAACTACAGGCCAATAGACCTGATGAACATACATGCAAAAATTCTCAACAAAATACTAGCAGACTTTATTCATCAGCATATTTAAAAAATCATTTACTATAGTCAAGTGGGATTCATCCCAGGGATGCAAGAGTGGTTTAACATATGGAAATTGATAAATGTGATACACCACATTAACAGAAGGAAAGATTTTTTTTGAATGTGGTCAGTTCAATAAATGCAGAAAAAGCATTTGACAAAATTCAACATCCCTTCATGATAGAAACTCTCAACAAATTAGGTATAGAAGGTATGTATGTCAACACAATAATGGGAATATATGACAAATCCACAGCTAATATATTATTAAATCTTAGACGAAAAACTTTCAGCTGAGATAAAGAACAAGATAAGGATATCTACTTCACCACTTTCATTCAACATAATACTGGAAATCTTAATGAGAGCTTCAGACAAGAGAAAGAAATAAAAGGTATCCAAATTGGAATGGAGGAAGTAAAATTGTTCCTGTTTGCAGATGACATGATTTTATATATAGAAAATCCTAAAGGTGTCACAAAATACCTGTTAGAACTATTACAAATACAGTAAAGTCACAAGACACAAACTCAACATACAAAAATCAGTAGTGTTTTTATTTGAACTATCTGAAAAACAAATCTGAAAAACAAATCAAGAAAACAATTCCATATATATATATATATATATATAAACATTGGAGAAAAGAAAGTCTCCAATAAATGGTGCTGGGAAAATTGGACATCCACATGCAGAAGAATAAAACTGGAACACCACCTCTCACCATATTAAAAAAAAAAGTAAAATGGATTAAAGATTTAAATGTAAAACCTGAAACTATGAAACTATTAGAAGAGAACAGGGAAACATTTCACAACATTGGGCTGGGCAAAGATTTTTTAGATAAGACCTCAAAAAGACAGGGAGAAAAAAGCAAAAATAGACAAATGGAATTACATCAAACTTTGCACAGCAAAGGAAACTTTGTATTGTAAAGGAAACAACACAGCCAGCATAGAGATGACCTATAGAATGGGAGAAAATATTTAAGATCTATACATCTGATAAAAGATTAATATCCAGAACATATAAGGAACTTAAACAACTCAACAGCAAAAAAAAAAAAAATTCCAATAACTCAATTAAAAAATAGGCAAAAACCTTAAAAGACATTTCTCAAAAAGAAAGACAAACAAATGGCCAATCAGTATATTTAAAAAATGCTCAACATTTCTAATCATCAGGAAAATGCAAGTCAAAGCTACAGTGGGATACCACCACACTTTAGTTACAATGACTATTATTAAGAAGATAAAACAAATGTTAGCAACGATGTGGACAAAAGGGAATGCCTCACACTCTGTTAGTGGGAATGTAAATTAATACAGCCACTTTAAGACATTATATGGAAGGTCCTCAAAAAATGAAAACTAGAACTATCATATGATCCAACAATCCCGCTGCTGGATGTATATCCAAAGGAAATGAAATTAGCATGTCAAAGAGATGCCTTCACTTCCATGTTTATTACAGCACCACTCATGATAGCCAAGATATGGAAGCAGCCTAGTAGCCACAAATAGGTGAATAAAGAAAATGCGGTATCTACATACAATGGAATACTATTCAGCCATAAAAAGAATGGCATCCTGTCATTTGCAACAACATAGATGAACTTGGAGGACATTATGTTAAGTAAAATAAACCAGACTCAGAAAAACAAATATCACATGATCTCACTCATTTGTGAAATCTACAAAAATGTTGATCTCATAAAATAGAGAGTAGAACAGTGCTTACCAGAGACTGGGGAGGGCTTGGGGGAAGGATGGGGAGAAGTCCATCAGTGAGTACAAATTTACAACTACATGGTAGGAATAAATGGTGGTATTCTGTTGCACAGTATGGAGACTATGGTTAACCGTAAGATATTGTATATTACCAAGTAACCAGAAGAGAGATTTTTTAATGTTCTCACCACAAGAAATTAATAAATGTGTGAGGTGATAAATATGCTCACTACCCTGATTTGACCATTATATAACATGCACATGTATTGAAGCATCAAATTATATGCCATAAATATGTACAATTATAATGTGTCAATATAGAAATTTTAAAAACAAAATAAAATAAAAA
This sequence comes from Mirza zaza, assembly GCA_008750895.1. Classification (NCBI taxonomy): domain Eukaryota; kingdom Metazoa; phylum Chordata; class Mammalia; order Primates; family Cheirogaleidae; genus Mirza; species Mirza zaza. The sequence goes on from VSMD01120729.1 coordinate 7,421, forward strand.
TGTTTCACTGAATTTAAATACCTGAGGCCAAGTCCAGTGGTATTCTAGTGGTATTGAATAGTGGTATTCAAGTCCGGTGGCAACACAGAAAGCCCACTTGGGCTACCCTAGAAGAGAGGCAAGCTGGGGCACCTATCACAGACACCCAGTGGCATCTGATGCCGAAGATGCCTGCCAGGTCAGAAACAGGGAGGATGACAGGACCCTTGCGATTTAGGGTTCAGACTCAGGTGTATACACCTAGAGAAAGAAAAGCGTGGGAAGAACATGCAGGTGGTCCAGAGAACAATCAGAAATGCAGCTCTCCCAGGCACCGGTTGCAGAGCCTAGACAGCAAGCCAGGGGGCGAAGAGCCCATCAGCCCAGACCTTCATAGCCCCACCCACTTCCTTCCTACCTCCATCCCCTCCAAAACCCCCAGGCAGCCACTAACTAATCTGTGGGTCTTACTGTACTTTCATCACATCATCGTATCAAGAGAGTTTTACATAAATAATTATGTAATATGTACCCTTTTGTGATTTTTTTTTTCACCCAGCATAATTCTCTAGAAACTCATCAAGGTTGTGATTCATATCTGTAGCTTATTCCTTTTTATGGCTCAGTAGTGTTTCCATAGTATAATTGTACCACAATATGCTTAACCATCCATTGAAGGACATCTGGGTTGTTTCCCATTTGGAGCTGCCACCACATATGACTGCAGTATGGGATAGCACTTGCATTCCTGGTCATTTATTCCCCCAAATGAAGACTTTTTGTTCACAAAAAAAATGAATACAAAAATGTTTATAGAAGCATTATTTGTAGTAGCTCCAAAGTGGAAACAACCGAGATGGGTTTCAAGTGGTGAATTTTATTACTAATTCTTTCTTTTTTCTTATGTTATCATGTAATCAATGCTCTGCAAGGTTTTTTTATCACCCATTATTAAATGAGTTGGAATTTTATGGACCAGTATTTGCAAGGAATTTCTATAGACGGAAAGAAGCAAGAGTTGCACTCTAGGCTAGCTGGCTTTGGCATTGCAGAGCTTCTCTTTAGTTACCACAAAGTAAGACAGCGTTTTGCAAATAATACTGTTCTGTGGGATTTTGTATGTAACAGAAACTTCTGCTTCTCTGAACCTAATTGTTCCTCCAGGTGTGTGCTCTTGCTCTCTCTCTCCCCACCCCCCTTGCTTCTCTTGCCTTACTCCTAATGTCTCTTGCATGAAACTAAACTTATTTTGTCACCCCTTACAAATTATTTTACATTCTCTTTTTTAGTTCTCAGAAAATGGAGTTCGTGTTCTTGTTTTCCCATCTCTTTGTTGCTTGCTTTTGGTTGGTTTTCTGGAGAAGATGGGGATTAATAAGTTTCTGCAGTCATCTGCATCCTGTCCTGGAAGTTCTCCACTAGCAATTATGCATCTTACAGTTAGTTAGAAGAGACCATATAGTTTGTATAAACCAGTCGTTCAGCTGGTTCTTGAATCCAGCACTGCTTTATTCATTTCTGTACCTGGGACACTGCAGAAATGTGACAGCCTAGGGTACGATTGGGTTGGGTGCAGCTGAAAGTTCTCTGGCCCAGGACTGTAAGAGACTTGGTTTTCAGTCTTAGCTCTGCCACTATGAGGTAGACAAGACAATTATCTATGTGAGCCTTCAATTCTCCAACTGGATTGGTTGAGATGATCACCTCTGGCCCTCCTCTTTTGCAAGGCCAGCAGTTTTTATAAACATTATGACCAATTTGGGAGCACATGAGACTTCAGGATATAATAACTTAGATTAGATTATCATAAAGATTAAAGTAAACTACATACTAAAGATAAATGATTTATACAGAGTCAAACTTCTGAAAGAGTCCTCAGCCATTATACTTTAATCCCTTCATTCTATATGTTGTTAGGCCCAAACTTTTAATTTGGTGTTTCCAATAAATGTAATTTGAAAATGTGGGAAAATGTTTTACTTTTGTCCTACATTTGGCATTTTAATTATTAAATGCTTTTCCAAGTTAAATTTTGAGTGCACGAGCCATGCCACTGTCTAATAATTTAATTTGGAAAACAAATTACATGTAATTTCCCTGACAATCTGAAATCTGTAAACTACTAAAAGGGAGCTAGCTCATTGAGCAGCATGATAATTAATGCTCATGATAAAGTAATTATATTTTACATTGGAAATGTCTAAAAATTCACAGTGATTCTTCATATCTCTTTCTGCTGACTGAAATTAGGAAAATAGAACAAGTTCACTTCACTTCAAAAAAAACTGAAATGTTTACTTAGTGATTAAATCACACCAAGGAACTGAAGGTTCTTAGATCGAATGTATAAAAAGAATTATCTTTCTTAATAAAACTGCTAAAGTTAAGACATGGAGCTGTAAATGCTCTAGGTCAAAATTTTACTTTCTCAGTGTAACTTAGAGATTTAGAGAAGTAAAAAGTTCAGTAACTAGGGAACAAGTTAGTAAGTAGAAAAAACCTAAGCATTCATTACTAAATCCTACTAGTACCTAGTTTACATTTGGTTATCAAATTATTGCCATCAAATAAGACTATTCGCTTTCATTTTGGTTATAAATAAAATGCCATGTTAGATTCTTCTTGAAAATAAAAGGTCTCATATAAAACTTTAAAATGGAAACATACTTGACAAGTATTCATATCATGACTAATAACCCCAACCTAAAACCAGAAATGCAAAATTTTTCTGCCTGCTTCTCCTATCATTTTAAAAATTCAACTTTGATTAGTCTGTTTGACTTGTTTGCTTGACAAAGCAGGCGTGTAGAACAAACTACTGGATAAGAGTTCCTCAGCATTGTTTCTAGTATTTATACCCATCTTTCAAGGTAGATATAATTACAGCTTGAGCATCCCTAATCTCCAGATCCAAAATCCTGCATGTTCCATAATCCAAAACTTTTTGAGCTCCAACATGACACGAGTGGAAAATTCCACACCTGACCTCATGTGACAACTGGCAATTAAAATGCGGGCACATACTACACAGTTTATTCAACATTTCCAGGAGAAAAAAAAGGACACTCCCAACTCTCTTTAGCTGCAATATAACTTTTATGAGCATGTCCAGGTTCCCCCAACCAAGAACACCCACAATAATAAAATGGTAATAAAATGGCAAATTTGTAGGCTGGATGCATCCATGGCAGATTCCTCACGATGCCCCCCATGGGAACAAAACGTATGTGCATCCCTCATTGTGCTATATTTTTGCCTATTCTCTGCTCTGGTGTAAAGATATTTCTTGGAAATGTCTAAAGTGCCTGAAAGATACTGCTATGGGTAACAGTGATAAGAATAAAAGGAAACATTTGTGTTTATCTGTAGCACAGAAAGTCAAGGTATTAGAGAAAATGAATGTCAGTGACGAATGTCTTACAGAAGAGTGTGGTGTCAGAATGACCATCATATATGACCTGACAAAGCAGAAGAATAAACTATTGACCTTCTATGCTAAAAGTGATGAACAGAAGTAAACAAAGAATAGAAAAACACTGCATAAACCTAAAAATGAAGATCTTGATCATGTATTGAAAGAGTGGATCCATCAGCTTCACAGTGAACACGTGCCACTTCACGATACACTGATCATAAAATAAACAAAGCTCTATCACAGTGAACTAAAAGTTGAAGAGAACTGTGGATATTCAATAGGCTGGTTGCAGAAATTTAGGAAAAGACATGACATTAAATGTTTAAATTATTTGTTGTGATAAAGCATCTGCTGACCATGAAGCAGTGGAGAAATTCATTGATGATTTTGCCAACGTCATCACTGATGAAAATCTGATGGCAGAGCAAATCTATAGTGCTGATGAAACAACACTGAGGCATTGCCTCAGAAAGACACTGACTACAGCTGATGAGACAGCCCTCCAGGAATTCAGGATGCCCCGGAAAGAATAACTGGTCTGGGATGTGCTAACGCAATAGGCACATATGGGTATCAAATTGCTATGATAGGCAAAAGCTTGCAAGCTTGCTGTATTCAAGGAGTGAATTTCTCACCAGTCCATTATTATGCTACCAGAAAGACATAGGACAACAGGGACATTTGGTACCAGTGACTCACGCTTACTGCAGGGAAGCTGGACTGGATGACGCCCGCAAGATTTTGTTATTCCTTGGTAACTTTTCTGCTCATCCTCCAGGTGGAACTTTCATCAAAAATAATGTTTATGCCATGTGCTTTGCCCCAAATATGATTTCATTAATTCAGCCATGTGACCAAAGGTATATTTACATCAATAAACAGTAAATATAACAACACTTTCTTGACCTGCATGCTAGCAGCAGTGAACAGAAGCATGGGTGTGGAATCTTTTCAAAAGGAGGTTAGCACAAAGGATGCCATACATGTTATTGCCAAAGCCTGGGCAACAGTCACAAAAGATACAGTTGTGCATGCCTGACACAGGCCTCTGGCCTGTGACTATGTTCAGTGCTGATGATGCACAAGGTGGTGACTTGGAAGAATTCCATATGTCAACTGAGAAAAAGTGATGTCTGACCTCCTTCCATATGCACAACATATACCTTCAGAGTCCATGACTAAGCTGGACAAAGTAGATATCAAAGAAGTTTTATCCTTGATAATGAGGCTCCATTTCATTCACTGACCAAAAGCGAAACAGCTGAAATCGTTCAGAATCAAGGTGATAGTGATGACAGTGATGATGAAGACCACGTTGCGAACACTGCAGAAAAAGTACTTGTAGACGACAGGGTAAAAATGTGCGATGGGCTCATTGAAGGACTAGAGCAGGGCACATTCATAACAGAACAAGAAATCATGCCAGTTTATAAAGTCAAAGAGACTTCTAAGACAAAAACTGTGGTTAATGAGGCAGATGACTCTGGAGGAAACATTTTTAAAAGCCATCCGGCAGAATGCCCGCTCATCCCTCGACGACCCTTTGGTCCCTCAACTATGATGCTTCTTCTGATGCTTTTTCTCACCTAAAAACACAAACTACCGTGTACAGTAACCTTTTAATCAAAACACAGCATCATAGGGGGAGATTGTTGTTTAGCAGCTGTTGCAGGTATCTGGTGATGCTACTGTGCTGCTTAGTTACTCTGAACGTATTATTTTTTTCTTCGTGTTATCGGTGTGCAATATTTTTTGGTGTTAAGTTTTCATGTGTGAATAAGTGTCAGAAAATGATGGTTTATCAAAAGCATATAAGTCCAGAATCAGGAATGATGCCAAACAACCACAGACTGTCCACATGGGTGGCTGAGATAGTGACACCTTTGCTTTCTGATGGCTCAATGAATGTGAACTTTGTTTCATGCACAAAATTATTAATATTCTATAAATTACCTCCAGGCTATGCATATAAGATATATATAAACATAAATAAGTGTTACGTTTAGACTTGGGACCAATCACCAAGATATCTTATTATGTACATGCAAATATTCTAAAATTGGAAAAACAATCTGAAATCTAAAATACTTCCTGTCCCAAGCATTTCATTTGGGTAAAGGATGTTCAACATATATCCCTTTTTATAGGTGTGGGATTCATGAGGCAGGAGCTAGGAACAGTGGCGCTCAGATTGTAATCTGGAGCTGCCTGACTTAATCCGAGCCCCAGATCTTTCTACTCAGCTGGATATGCACACATTCAAGGATTTCCCTAGGAAAGCTGGGAAATGCCATGTCCCAAATTGCAATTCCACAAACGGAATCCCACAATGAACACACAATGGGAAAGGGAACCTGGTGAATCACACAGTAGGTTTTAGAAGTTTTCTGGCAGAAGTGACAGATGCTGCTTCCTCTTACGTTTCTTTCACTAAAGCAAGTCACGTGACCACATCTAACTATCCTGTGTCCAGAAAGAGGAGGGTTGGAGATCCTCGGTTAGCAGCACCAATGACTATAGCATTTAGTCTGGAGGCTGTGTGTGGGTTATGAGGCTCGTGAAGCCAGTTTGTATTTAATGTTGAAGGACTCTGAACCCCACGCTTAGGATCTCAGGAAGCCTTGAAGATTTTTTGTTTGTTTGCTTGAGACAGAGTCTCACTCTGTAGCCTTGGCTAGAGTGAGTGCATTGGCATCATCCTAGCTCACTGCAATCTCAAATCCCTGGGCTCAACTGATCCTCCTGCCACAGTCTCTCCAGTAGCTGGGACTACAGGTACATGCCACCATGCCTGGCTAATTTTTCTATTTTTTTGTGGAGACAGGCGTCTTGCTATTGGCTCAAGCTGGTCTCGAACTCCTGACCTCAAGCAATCCTCCCGCCTAGGCACCCCAGAGCGCTAGGATTATAGGCGTGAGCCACAGCCCCTGGCCAACCCTGAAGGTTTTGAGCCAGAATATGGTACTACAATGGGGTGAGCTGCAGTCTGAACTCACTCAACAATAGACATGAGCAGCCAGACTACAAGATTGCTTGTTACCTAGCTATCATTCCAAATCAAGCCAGTTCGTGCTTTTCTCACCCTCCAAAGAACCTATTGCATGCCTCCCCGAGCCAGCTTCTTACTTCCAAGAACTGCAGAAGGATATGATCTTTTAACACTAAAAGGAGAAAGTATTATCCAGCACTGGGTGAAGAGTTCTGCTGACACCACTTCAGGTGAATCGTAGCTGTCTCCAGCAGAAGGGGGGTCAAAGGCTCTCCAGAGGAGAGCAGCCTGCCCCAGGGAACGGGTACGATCACACACTGTATAATTGAACGTGTTCCTTTTATTTAGTGGCAAAATGTTAGAAGCTCCCCGTCTGAAAAAGAAAATACATACAAACACACACAGACATACAGAAACGTAAGTCTTTTCTGCAACGTACCTCGTTTATTGTTGGGGAAAACTCCAAGCTTTATGTTCAGCACTGAAGAATGTAATTGTGCCCATTTCCATGAGTCTAATCAATAATCTGTAGTATTGTTTCTGTGGCTGTCACTTACACTAACTAAATAACTTACACTAAAGTTTCTTAGAAACTGGTTCTACATAGAGTTCTCTTACCATGTCTAAGACAGCACCAATAAAATTAGATGGTTAAGACTATGAGACGGTACACATATCTACCATATTTGCATGCAGAATATACAGTCTTACAAGTAAAAAATATAATGCAATAAAAATGGACAAAAGACTTAAACAGACTACTTCACAAAGGAAGCTCTCTGAGTAGCCAATAAGTACATGAAAAAAATTGCTCAATGTCATTAGTTCTCAGGGAAATGAAAATTAAAACTACAATGAGACTCAGTCATACCCAACAGACAGATAAAATTTAAGACTGGCCATATCAATTGTGGCCAAGGATATGAAGCAACTAGAATTTTCATTCAGTGCTGGTAGGAGTACAAAATTATACAATTGCTCTGGAACTGTTAGCAGTTTCTTATAAAGTTATACTTACACCTGCCCCATCATCAAGACATTCCAGTCTTAGGTAATTACCCTAGATAAATTAAAACATCTGTCTATAAACAGACATACACAAGAACAATTTACTTGCGTCATTCAAAATAGCTAAAACTGGGAACAATTCAAATGTCCATCAGGAGGTACGTGAACAAACAATGATATATTTACAACAATAGAAAACTATTCAGTAATGTAAAAAGAACAAATGATGGCATTTCCCAACAACATGAATTAATTCAAAAAACATGCTAAAAGAAAGAAGTTGGACACAGATACATTTGTACTATGTGATTCTGTTTATGCTAAGTTCTAAAGTAGGCAAAGTTAATCCATCGTGATAGAACTCCAAACCGTGGTTACCTATAGTGGAGACGAGCAAGTATTGGCTGGAGGTGGTACAAGTGAATTTTCTGGGATAATGGAAATGTTCAATATCTTGATTAGTGAGTCAGTTATGCAGAAATATCCATTTGCAAAATCTACCACACTCTACGTTTAATATCCGAGCATTTCGCTGTGTGCTCCTTCTACAGCTAAATATTAAAAATAAATGTTTAATAACCTTGTATGAATCATGACAGCTGGGATTTCTTAGAAAAGCATGAACCCTGATACATTTTCCACACTTAGTCCTGCTTATTTTGCAAATTTCCAACACACAGCATGGTGTAATACAGAAATCACAAAATCAAATCTGCAGCAGCCAATAAGGTAGCACATAAATCCGTGAAATGGTCTGGATACACGACAGTGAGGCATGGCGGGGCCCAAGGTGAAGTGCAGAGAGAATCCCACGTCTCCTAGATGCCATCAGATGTTGCTCCAGCTGATTTTTACTTCTTGGAGACGCTGACCCAGAGTTGCCAGATCTCCTACTTTTTCAAAAGAAATCAGAAATCTTTCTATTTATGTCAAGTACTCAATATTGATATTTTAGTAATTAATTTTTAAAAATGTAAACACTGAGCAAGCCAAATGATGTTACATACATGCATTTTTAAATAACTTAAATTGACACCGGTTTCTTCAGCCCTACCTAGACTGCAGCTATCTCACTACAGCACTGCCTTCCAAGGGCAAAGGATTCTGGGGAAATAATTACTGCTCAGAGACGAAATGGCAGGCATGTTCCCGGGCATCCTTCCTTAGCCCAGTCCCCAGGTCCCTTCCCGTTGGTCATGGAGGGAGACTATCAATTCAGAAAGGGTGTCTTCATCTCATTTCCAACATTTTATTTTTATCTTTCAAACTTATCCTTCTTCTTGCTAATTACTTCTTCCACTTCCCCATGCCAGCCCTAGAAGGCACTATTCTCAACTGAAATCTCTAGCCATGTTACACCCACACAGACACACACCCCCAGCCCCCCAGCAAAAGTAGTTGAGGCCAGGATGAAATCCTTAAAGCCAGCTTCACTAAAGGTTCTAACGAGAGAAGAATATACAGAAAGGCAATCTAGTGTACAAGATTCGGCTATCTTCAGCTTATGATACCCCACAGACCACCATTGTGCCTTTCACTAAATCCTAGCCTGTCTCCATGGATGGAAAGTAGGATGACCCTACATCTAGTCCTAGCATATGCCAATTTTCTCGGCATAATTATTAATAGCTTCTGTTTTAACTCTCATAATTATTCTAGTTTGAAAGATAAATTTTATGGTCGCCGTAGTCAAAGGCATCCTTTTGCTTAAAGCATGGAGTAACTATCAAATCTAGACTCTGGAAACCTATAACCAAGAGAAAAACAAAGTCTTTTCTTGACTATCCAGTCTTTTAAGTACCAGTTTCCATTCCAACAAACTTTCAGTTAACAAAGAATTCCACTTAGTTTCTGAAATAATTTTTAAAATACATAACAAAGAAAATGATGTTGAAAGATAATGGAAATGTGGTTTGCCCAAGCTAGGCAAAGATATCATTATCTGAGTGCCCAAATCTTTGATTTCAATATGACTAAATTACGTAAAATTAATAGTACAATTAATAGATTTGGGAAGAAAACTTGATAGTATAAAACCAAGTTTTCTAACACAAAAGGAAATGGAGTTGATAAAATGGGAAGTAGGGGAGGACCAGGGAGAAGAGAGCACTTTGGTGTTTTTGAGAACGGACACCATATTCCGTCTACACAGTCAGAGCCCCAGGTGAAGTTAATTTAAGGTTAGTGAAAACATTACATAGGTTTAGGGAAATACCAGATGCCCAGTGCCTCATGTCTGAGGGCATAGTTGATGGAGAGCTACAGGCCTTAGAGAGAAACCTTATATCCATCACAGTTTCAGAACTGTAGAGTATCAGGGGTTAAGTAGTGGTTCAGGTGGGCAGGTGAGGACAAACTTCAAAGTCCTAGGCAACCCAGATAATATGCACAGAACATCAGAAAATCACCAGGGCCCCCCAGAGAGGCTCACATATGGCTGAGAGACGGCTCGTGGACCAGCATGACCGCATGAGTGGTTCAAAGAAGAAAGAGATGGCCTGATGTGTCAACCAGGGGCCATGCCTGTGAGGTCAGCCCTGCAGACACCAGTCGGAGATAGAGCACAATGAGCAAAGGACCAGCCAAGATGAGACCTATCTTTGTGGCTGCCAGCAGGGGACAGAGGAAAATCATGAGCCAGGTGCCCTCTTTCCTCAGCGCCATGAAGCCCAGGAGCCCTGAGATCTTAGCTGCTACACTGGGGAGTAGGAGTAGGGGTTGTAAGAACTCTGGTTCTGAGCATATTTCTCTTGCAATATCTGCAAAACAACATTGACTGAGTTTATCTTAAATCAGCAAGATCAAGCTTCTGTTTTCAGCCAAAAAGGGATGTGAAATATATGTTAAGTTTTACTTTTTATAACATCTTCGTCTGTGGCCTGTGACATTCATACCCACTACATTTTATTTCCCAGGTGCTCCAAGGTTTTTTGCTGTTGCTTTCCACCTGATAACATAAAAGGCATGAAGACCTTAAAGAAAAGCAAGGTTAGTGACTAAATACCACTGGGAAAAAATGTATTCCGACTTCATCGCACACCTAAAGAAGCCATAAATCTGGCCTATGTGCAGCATTTCAAGTAGTGGACTCATTATCCATAACAATGTTCCCACAATCAGGAAATGTAATTTTTGTCATTTGTTTCGAACTCTGCCCACTCTAAAACTTTAACCTGAACTGCCAAGAATAACAAAATGGACAGATTTGTGATTCAACTCTCCATTTCCCCTTCCTGTTTGTTTGATGGATGTGTAGATTAGCAGTGAAATGGCCCAAGACTAGCAAGAAAAGGAGGGGAAAAATCAGGTCGTGGTCTCATAACAGAACTGTGCCGCTCTATACCTTGCTAACCTCTTCCATCTACATCTTTGCTTTAAACAAACACACGTTTGCACAGGCGTTCACGTGCACACATACACACAAACACACACACACATACCCTACCTCTATAAAAAGGCCCTATTACACTATCTGCCTAATATTTTTAGAAAAACAAAACATTTTAAACTTTAAAATAAGAATAAATTATTAATGCCTTTAACTTTCTTTATTTACATTCATCTACTTGTATTTTTTTTTAAATCTCAGGGAGAGTCTTCTGCAGCGGTCCCCAACTGTTTTGTCCCCAACCTCCTGCTCTCCTAAGTGCAGGCAGCCTCGTGACTCTGTCCTCAGCCCAGGACTTTTCTTTCTTTGCAGCCTTTTCTTCAGTCATTGCATCACTCCCAACATTCCTAATAGCCTCCCAGACATCTTCATTTGAACATCCCATTTCCTTCAAAATCAGTAGTTTCAAAGCTGAACACATCTTCTTTCCCCCATCTATCACTCTTTCCAGAATTTTCTATTTTTGTTAATGTTCCTTACCATCCTTTCAGCCACACAGAGCTAAAACTCAAACTGGTTCTCCAACCACATATCATCCTTTGCTTTCACAACCAGGTGTTTTTTTTCTGACAGCCAATATCTGCCAAATTGTGATAACTTGTGGTCCCTCCTTTCTATTATAGTTCAAACTTACTACCTAACTATCGGAATAGCTATATTCTCTCCCTTTTCATCACTTCCTTCTCCAAGTCATCCAAGGTCCTTCTGTGGGACTGCTCTTTTTTAATTATCGCTCTAACAATACAACTTTTCCTACTCAAAGCATTCAGGGGTGTCCCAAAATCAACGTCATTACGGAAGAGCTCCCCCTTCTGGCAGGCAAGGACTCCCACCACACGGCCCCAGTGTGCTCTGCAGAGTCATCTGCTCTACTTATCCCCATGTTCTAATCATTCAGTGAAGCTGGAAGGAAAATAGTGGCATGGATTTAAAAACTGAAAAATACCCCCCTTTATGTTCCCTTTTTACTAAGGTTGTTTTATGACTTCAAATTACCTACTTATGTGTCCATCTACTCGAATAAACTGTTTTATCTTCAACCTCCTATTTTTCTGTGAGTCGAATGGGGTGGGAACAAATAAACATACTTCTCAAGAAGCTAACACTTTGTCAATGGAATAAAAGGCAAACTCTGTAAAATAATTTTAAAGAGATTTATTCCAAGCCAAATTTGAGGACCATGACCCAGAGCCACTGCCAAGAGGCCTTGGGCAAGTGGATTCGCTGTGGCTGGGTTGCATGTTGGTTTTTATACATTTCAGAGAGACGGGTTACAGGTAAAGCCATCAGTCAATATGTGGGAGGCCTACATTGGTTTGGCCCAAAAAGGTGGGACATCTTAAGGAGGGGGGGGGCTTCCAGGTTATAGGTGGGTTTAAAGATTCTTTGGCTTGTAATTGGTTAAAGACATGAAACTTTGTCTAAAGGCTTGGAATGTTTTAACATAAGGAGATGTTATCAGAGATAGGCCACTTGGACATAGATTTGTTGTGTAAATTGAGGACCTACAGGTTTGTCTCGCATACCCTTAGGCCTGTTAATGGGTTACAAAGGAAGTCCCCAAGAAGGGAGGGGGCATGATGAGGCATGTCTGACCTCTCTCCTCCTGGCACACAATTTAATTTTAGGATATTCCTTTGGCCAAGAGAGGGTCCATTCAGTCAGCCCATGGGGGTCAAGCCTACTTTAGTTCACAACTTTCAGTTCCTAAATAGCATCAGGACAAAATTGTTACAGAGGAAACTTTATTGGGTTAAAGTTAATTGTTAACTATTAGAATCCTAACACAACACTAGCTCTAAGTAAATGGTATTTATTGTTACAGCTATTATTTAGTATAAACCTTTGCCCTCAAGGAATCCCAATCCTTTGCCTTTTAATAGGTTACAATAATATGCTTGGGGTATAAAAACTGACACACGTGAATTGTGTATAACTGGTTGTTTTTTTGTAGACCTTATATATTTTATAACCGAAAGAATTTCCCTTTGCTTTGTTTACTAGGAAACCCAGCCAAATTTGTGGTTCACCTCAGCAACTGTACAGGACTTCATGTAGTATATATTTATTTGTCATTCTTTATCTATAGATTAATCATTTTGTTTGCTTTATTTTTTTACCTAATTCTCTCAATAATTTATTTTATCCTTTTATTTTATAAGCTGCCATTGATTCTTTAGAAAAAAATATGAATGTAAATAAAACTAAATATTGATAAAACAATCTGTAAGTAATCAAATTGTAGGGGAGAGTTTGTTGCTAAAGGAGAGCATCAGATAGAAATAAATCCAGACTTAGGTGAATAGAGGCTTTACACAAAAAGACTATTTTAATAGGGACAGGGGAGCTATTGCAATGAGGTAGCAGGGGGAGAATTGCAATAAGGAGAATGTTCCTATCTGGTAAGAAGTGCAAGAATCTCAATGGTTGGGAAGAAAAGGCTTTCCTTGTATAATGAGGAACAAACAAGGTTAGAAAGAACCAAATATGGGAGAGTGAGATGAGCAGGTGGCCTTATCAGATGGTTGTTCTGGGAAGAGGTTGTTCTGAGTTCCATGTTCAGGGATAAGCCAAAGTTCAGGGGCCAGGGAGAAAGGAAGAAGGCTAACAAAAGTTTGGTCAAGACACATTAGTGAGTATTTTGTCCAGATTGGTTGGTGAGGACAAACAGTTCAGCTAATCATCTAGGAAACAGGAACAGGAACTTGGAGAGCCTGTGTCTGTCTTCCTCATAGGTAGACAGGGGTCATCTGCATGTTTTATCGAAGTCATATAGGGGAAGGGTGTTTCTTTGCAGTAAGCTATTTCCTGGAAGGTGGGGAAATATCTTAACCATTGCTGTTTTCTGGGACCACAGGGCTCAGGTGAAGTTCAACACTGTCAACATGTTGAAAGTGAAATAGAGTTCAGGAGAAAAGAGAGATTGGTCATGGATTCTTGTAAGAAATATCAGGAGCTTTTGCTTAAAAGATTATTAGAATTTCAGTGTGAGAAACTATAGCTTAAGGGAACTCAGGCTAGAGTGGGAGCATGGATAAAGGCACGGAAGAAACGAACATGGTGTGTAAAGAGGTAGGCGTCTCTGGACAGAGCGACTGAAGCAGAAGGTTTGGTTGAGGAGAGGGTAGAAGTCACTCAGCAGGTGGCTCAGAGCCAGCATTCCAGGGGCCCAGGCTGGGAGAGCACAGTGGTGGAGCTATATGAGGTCTAAACCCAATATTTACAAATCAGAAGCATCATAAATATGATAAAGCATGACTGGATATCCTTCCAATGGAATGTCAGAGGCTCCAGAGGTTAGCTAATCATATAGGGATTATGTGTGTTTGGTTTTGACTAGGCTCTTCATAACTCTGTAGAAATTAAGCTTAACTTTTAGAAACCAATAGCAATGCAAAAAGTTCCTGTCTATAGGCATGAAAATTAATTTAATATTCCCCAAGCCAATTTTGAATGCATGTGCAAATTAATTTCAATATTCCTGATTTATACGTGCATCTATTGTTTGAATTTTCCTTTGAACTGATCCTAACATCTTATTAGTTCCCTCGTTTAATTAATAAACTCATGTATATATGAGTCAATCTTTTTCCTCTTTTAGGAAAAGATTATTTTGTTAAATGAATGTACCGTCGTCACTCTGACCAAAACTATCACCAAAGAAAAAAGGTGTCAAATCTGCCTGCCACCAACAAAGAACATTAGCAGTCACCCTGGACTTACAACCATAAAGCCTTGGTTGGCCTTCCAGCACCCATCATGTTTGTAAGTACAAGATCTTCTGTACTTCCTTTCCTCCTTCCCTTAGGCTATGATGAGGTCACACCAAGTTACTCTAAGGACACATACAATATTTAGTAGGGACTCCAGTAACATCCAAAAGGTTACATCGACGTCTCAAGAATTAGCATGCACTATTCCTGAAGCCTCTAATACCTATCAAGGAATTGACTTACACCCTGGGAAGAATCTGGCTCAGTACAGGGAAACATTTCCCAGATAAAGAGAACCGAATTGAAATAATAAAAAAGTGAGTCTTTCCAACACTGAAAAGCAAGTCAGTGTGAAAAACAGGGTGACAGTCTATGGCTAGGAAGGCCCAGCCCTGAGTGTGCAGGCTACCCACTCTACCTGAGCCATCCCATAGTCTCGCTGGAGCAAAGAACAGAGACTCCCACATGGGGGACCCATTTGTCTTTCCTGGAATGGAAGTCTGCTGGGAGGAGCCTCTGCTGCAGATGAACAGAAGGCTAAGAAGTCCGACTCTATCAAGCCTGAGCAAAGGACATTCTAGACATAAGTGCTTCCCATTTACCATCAATCCATTGTCGCTTCTACCCTGCCCTGAGAAGCTGGGGGACAGGGAGCATGTCCGCATATGTCCCCCGTATGTCTCTAGCATTTTCCAAATATTTGGCCAGAAACAGGCTAAAGGGAATGCTGTGCGTTGGCCACTTAACTGCCTTCATCTTTGCCCATTAGAACAACAGCGCTGTGGTGCAGCCCAGCACACGCCCCCTTTGAGCCTCGACAGCCGCTAAGGATGCTGCCAGCAAGCCCAAATTTTAGAGGTTACCCCAGAAAGATAAAATCGAACTCTTCTTTCATTGTGTGTCTCTCACAGTCACTTAATTCCCCCCTTTCCCCTATTAATTCACATTATAAAAACATTGTGCTAGTTTAGGTGGAATTTTTTTCTGCTTCATTACACTTGCCTTTTTTTTTTTTTTCTTGGACTTCCCTCCCCAATATCTGCAATGAATACACACCACCTCCCTCGCAGCCTCTCTGCTTTTAGCAATAATTTGCACATAATGGAACAGCCAGAGGGGGTTTGATCAATGACCTCTGTCTGGGAGATGCTGTTCCTAGGGAAACACATCTGCCAACATAAAGTATTGGAGCAATCACAGCTCAGTGAACGCCGTAATAAGCAACTGTTACTCTGGCGCCATCAGTCATGTTCAGTTACAGACCTGAAAGGAAATGGCACCTCAGGGAGCAATGTCCTTCCATAAATTTGGGCAACAATGAAGAATGATTTGCAATCAAGTAATAAAAGGCCCCAAAAAGGTCCACCATGCATACTAACATCCAGTACAGCTGACAAAGGAAATAAAAAACCTTGGCATTGTTTGCTCGTTATGTAAACTACACAGCTGTCCAAGCAATTAAGATATGATTTTGGGAATTCTCTCATAAAAATTTGCTAACAGTGCTTCCACTTGTGAAAGTGACATTCTTCTTTATAAGTAAAGTGCATTTCATTAAGGTAATGCAATTTCATCAAGCTTAATAGTAGGAATTGCTTAACCTTATGGCAAGAGTACATAAACAACATAAAATTAATGTCGCTCCTCGTGTGGGGGAAAGATTTGCATTAGTGACAGCGTTGATCAAGTAATGAGGAAAGTCTATACGGAGTCTTCAAGTCCAGGGGCTCCAGTGGCAAATAGCTGCTCTCTAACTCACATGTTGGGAATCCGTGCCGGCAATAAAACAGTTAAATGTTAACCTCCATGAAAAGCTTTGAGCTATAAGGAAAGAACATGTCTAATTACTGAAAACATGTTAGAAAAGTGCTTGACTTTAGGACAAAACTGGGCACCTACCTCACTGAAAAGGAGCATGGGCCTGCTAAGTGAGCAAAGAAATGAAAAGAAAAGTAAACACTCTTTATTCAAGCCCCAAAGTGCATTGGCCCAAGAGACAAGTGGCCCCTTCAACCTATTCTACACCCCAGAACCCTCATCTCTTATTCTGGAGGTCTTCTCTGGAAACAAGATTCTGGCTAGTAAAAGGAAGTTCTCTGTAAGCAGAATTCCACTGGGCATCTTTTTCTCTCCACCAATTCAAGGCAAGCCAAATTCTCCCTCACTACAGCAAATGCTATTACAGAGTTTGCACAGAAGAGTTAATACTTAAAAGCCATTGTCAATGGAAGAGAGAGCACTTCATCTTCTATATCGAGTCCAAAAACACAGTTTATCCTTGAAAACTTTCAGCCTTGTCAATATATGCTTTCATCCGAATTGTTTGTGATAAACCCAATTGATTCATTTCAAACCCCCCTCCTCTAGTCTTCTACCCATAGCAAAGGAGTAGGTGAGGACATCAGAAGCAAGTAGTCTAGATTATTCCCAGAGTGAATTATTAACCTCTAAATGGATGCATGTGAATCCTATAAGCAAGCCCACTCATCAACTGAACACAGAGTCGCCACTTGCCCGCCGTATGGACTCATTTCCAGACTGAGAAACAGGAAGAGGTCCTGCCCTCGGGATGCAATGGCTGGACAAGGTAGACAGACGTGCAAACAAGAGGAGAGAGGGACAGATGCAATAAGCAATACTTCGGCATGTAATCTGATATGAAGAGCAGAGAGGAAGACGAGTTCAATTTTGACTGTGGGGTGGGATCGTGAGTCTATGAACAGAGCGGCATTTGTTGTCCTTGAATGGTGAGACAAGACTTAACAGGCTGTTGAGGAGGCCCTTCCAGAATACGACTCCATCAGGAGGGCCTCTGAGAAGAGTGGGGAGACAGTGAATGAGATGCCTCGACAGATGCGGCTGGATTTTGAGTTTAGAGCCAGATCATGGAGAGTCTTGCATGATTCAGGGGCCCTTGAGAGCCTGATGACAAGTTTAAGTGAGATAATCGAGGATGGTTTAATAAAGGAAAATTTACAAAGGTGTGGGCAGGATTAAAGGAAACTAACTAGGGATAGAGTACCCTATGGCTAGTCACAGCAGGGCGTCCTTATCATTTTGAAGACTGGGAATGGAGAGACTCAGAAACCTAGGGGAAAAAGTGGTAGCTGTGGCTTTAGGACTGGGCCACCAGCATGAGCTATGGTCTTAGGTAGAGGGGTACAGTTAGTGCCAAGAGGGATGTGGCCCAGCAAGAAGAAACACAAAGGGTGAACCCAGCAGAAACCAGAACAAGAAAGCCCATTCATATGCTTAATAACTGTCAGCCCTACGGACACAGAGCAGGGAAAAAAAGGGTGGAAAGTGGATGTCAAGGAGCAACCAGAACATATCCAGTAAAACAGAACCACCATTATGAGAAATTTAGACATGGGGTTACCTTTTTTGGTTATAAACCTAGAAATAATTGTCTTGAGTTTGACTGTAAAATTTTCGGATGGACCAATGGGCCAACTCTCGAATGAGGCTGGAGTTTCACCACAGCCACAAGACATCTACTGCAAAAGGAAACCTAAAAATGGGTCACTGGGCTCAAGGGCCACGGAAATTTTGAAATCTATGGTGTGCTTGGTGCGGTTTGGGTCCACAGAGGTAGGATAAAACAACCACCCTGGTTTCCTCTGCCTGCAGACAGCTGGAGACGGGAGCAAATTTTCTAGGGTCACTTTACCCTGGGGATGGAAAGGGGAGAGTCAGGGGAGCAGCTGTGTAAGTGAAAGGGCCCTAGGCATGGCATTGCAGACCCAGATTTGGGGCCCATATGATACGGAAAATGTCGGGCACAGGACACGGCCGCTTGCCACCTCCCCGTCGCTCCACATCTCCTAGGGCCAGCACTGCGTGTGGCCAGTTGGAGGGCACGGTGCTGGGGCCGGGCCCGGGGCAGAGCCCCACATGCCGGAATGCCCCCAGGCCCACGTGTTGCTGCCTGTTTCCAGCCATGCTGCTTGCACGATCCTGATTGGGTAATTTTTGAGTCCCACTGTTTTTGATTGGATGTTAAAGCTTGATGTTGATTGGATGTTAAAGCTTATAGTTGATTGGACGCTTTTTGAGCCCTACCAAGGGTATAAAAGCAGGAGGAGACCAAGGCAGAAGGGTCAGAAGATCAGAAGACCCAAAGAGGTCCGTAACACTAGGTGTGCTGAGCCTGCTGGGGAGGAATAAAGGCTGTTCTCTGACTCTTCCTGTGCCGCTGGGTTCTTTCCCAGGTCAAGAGCTGTAACACTAGCTGTACACATTGCCGCAACACACACACACTGCAAATGACTGCTTCGACTGCTGACAACTCAATGAACGTCACTGAGCCTGAGGTGCCCATAGGTCGGGGAAAGAGAATTCCTCCACCATGGGATTGCTGCGTGTAAGTAAAGTACTGCATGGGAAAGTGGCTTGTCAACTGCAACCCATATACAAATTTAAGGTGTTATTCTGGCTACTACTTCCTGGCATTCAAATTGTTCAGCCCACAAAGCACACGACCAGGCTCTTTGAAAATGAATCCTGTCTACAACACTGCTTTCCCAGTAAGAAGTGAAACGGTAAAACCAAACAATTTGGGGATTAGCAAGTTATTCGCTGACACTCTTCTCCATGAATTCTATGGCTTATAAAAGACAGTAGCCAGCTTTTTAAAAGTAAATTTATTATCATTTTTAACCTACAACAAAGCCTGGGACGGCTTTTTTTTTTTCTGTTGTTAATTTGTTTATTGTTTGCTTCATTCAGTGTACTGGGTCAGCTTTGCTAACATTTTTCATCAAATGGACATAGTCACAGAGTGCCATCTCTTTTCAGCTGGTGTGAATCTCTAGAGGACAGGTTACATTAACTTCTTGTACTAGTATTCTCAAGCAGTCAGAATGTTAGAGGCAGACAATAAAAGTTTAGCCGTGGGAGATAATTACACTATAGAAATTTCATCAAGTATGCTGAATGACGAGTTGCACTAGAATGTTAACGCTTTGGTAGTTCTTTGTCAGAAATCTTCAGTCCACCGTTTTAAATTCTCTCCCCTTCATAAACTTCCATCTCTACCATGACCACGGCAGTCACCCTTCCGTAATGACCAAATCTGTTGGACTCTCTTTCTTCCTGATATCTGTCTTTGAGAGGCAGCATAATGTGGTTTTATTAAGCATAACAGGCTCTCTAGATGCGGATGGCCTGGGTTCAAATCCTAGCTCTGCAATTACCAGCTACATGGCCTTAGGGAAAAGTTACTTAACCTCTTTGAGCCTTAGTTTTCTCATGTGTAAAATGGGAACAATACCTGTGCCAACTTCACAGGACATTACAATGCCTGTCACATGGCATTGTAAGTATTTTTTAATTAAAAAGTGAATTATGATTTCAGAAAATAAGCAAGCCTTCTTCTTGACCTCTGTGGACAATTCCTTTAATTCTAAAGTAGAACTTGCAGACCTATACCTCCTCTATCTAAATCAGTGGTTTAATGAATTTTTTTCCAGATTAAAAAAAAAAAATTCTAATGTTGCTTCTAAATCTGTCCAGGTATTTTAATGACCACAGTGGAAAATTCTCTCACCAAATCTACCAGCAACTCTATTGAAAGAGCTAGATTTGAAGCCAGGACCTCTGCAATAGGAAATTGAGCCACTAGCCACTTGGAGCGTGTGGGAAATTCACTTAGTGTCCTCGTGTTTGTCCCTCAGTTCAAGAGTGCTGCAAGAGAAAGTCCTGGGATTTGGGAACTCAACTATTAGTGTTTTCAGGGATTAGGAAATTTTAAAAATGTTCAGAGAAGCCAATGGAGTTTTGGAATTCCTTCATACAAATTCCGGAACACATCTCTGCGTTGCCTAAATCTGCTGGGTAGAATCACTAGTTCACCCTCATGCTCGGGAGCTTCTCTGGGATTACAGTTCAAAAAGGAGTAAACAGTATCACGGGGGGGAACAGAGGACAAGAAAAATGTCCCAGGAGAGCAATTTTATTTTAGGCCTAGTTTATTCTTTGTGCCTCAACAAGTAATGAGAAGTCATTCATTGTAAAGCAGATGTCATGACACCCCTTCCTGGAGATTCCCTACAAATTGAAAGGGTAGGGAAGACAGCAAGGAAACTGTAACTGCCTTCGATGGTGGGAGCACTAACGTGGAAGGATGCTACTGTCCAACGTCAAGGATTAACAGACAGATATCCTCAGTTGAGGGCTTTAGCATCCTTCCACATGTACACCTAAGACACCTGTCACCATGGGCTCTTGTCCGGGCAGCTCCAGTTCACTTAGCAGCAACCACGATATAATAGAAAAGACACTGGACAAAGACTCAGAAGACCTGTCCTCGAGGCCAGTCCCATAAATTCCCACAGCGGAAAAAGAATCTGTCAGAAGTTTGGACTGTACAGTGTATGAATAGACAGACTCTGATGTGGAGGTTACATAGCTGCTTCTCTCACAAATACACCCTGGGGACTGCTGCTTCAGGGTACCAGGGACATTTAGTGTTCTCTCACAAAAGGTGTCAGAGCGCCCCCACTGGGGTTCATTCTGCAAGTCAGGCTACCGGCCAGAAACGACCCTCCTACACAAGGAGATATGAAGGGACTCTCCCCTTTCTATGGTCAGGACTCTCAGAACCTTACTCATGGCAAGGAACACAAAAAGTCCTAATAAAAGGAGTCAGAGAGATCAATGTCCTTAAGGTGACAAATCAGGCCACTAGCCATAGGGGCACATATTGAGTTAAAGTCCCTAGGAACTAACTGATTAACTTAAATAACATCTCAGGGGCCAGGCGCAGTGCCTCCCACCTGTAAATCCTAGCTCTCTGGGAGGCCTAGGTGGGTGGATCGTTTGAGCTCAGGAGTTCGAAATCAACCTAAGCAAGAGTGAGACCCTGTCTCTACTATAAATAGAAAGAAATTAATTGGCCAACTAATATATATAGAAAAAATTAGCCGGGCATGGTGGCACATGCCTGTAGTCCCAGCTACTTGGAAGGCTGAGGCTAGAGGATTGCTTGAGCCCAGGAGTTTGAGGTTGCTGTGAGCTAGGCTGACGTCAGGTCACTCACCCTAGCCTGGGCAACAAAGTGAGACTCTGTCTCAAAATAAATAAATAAATAAATAACATCTCAGGAATTGACACTAGAAAAGAGAATTAAGGAACATAATCTGGGCTAGATTCCCATAGCCAGACTATGTCATTATTGTCATCAGTTTCTTTAGCCAACAGAAATGATGAAGTGATATTAAATGATATCCTATAGGTTAATTATATCCTATAGGATTCAGTGATATCCTATAGGTTCATTGCAGCACCAGAACTCAATACCCAACATATGACAGATCTTCGACAAGCATGAAAATGATGTTGAGTGAATGAACGTTATTTTGGAATCTTTTCTCTCATAATTACACAAGTGATTATAATATTTTATTTTATATGTGATATTTTAAAACTTCCAAAAATGAAAATTTGATTTAAAATGAAGCCCAGTGGCCATGTGATGAAACATATACTGTATACCAATAAGGTTCCATGTTCACATCGTGGTGTAACATATGTATTGTGTGGAGATATGTGTGTGTGTGTACATTTTTGGTATTTTATGGTGTCATTACCAGTAACCAAGGAATGCCTAAATTCTGCTCTGCTTTATAATAAATCACAAAGCATAACTCCTAAGTGATGATTTCAAAATCAGAACCAAGCTGGTCTCTAATAGTATTTACTTCACCATGCTGTCAAAAGTATATGTAACCATGTAAAATGCTCTGCTAACCAACTAAAATAGCCAGCACAACATCTTCATGGACTCTATAGACAATATTGCACAGTTCCCTCTATCCAGGTCAGGAGAGGGTTGATGTCTGTGGTCCTCCCCAGACATTCCGTGATTCTAAAAAGTAAAGCATTCCCTCCGAGAAAAAGCCAGCAGAGTTACAAGGGAAGCTGTAAGACAGGTGATTAATTCTTTTAAAAGCAATAAACCGACAAATCTAGGGGAAAACAATTCAATCTGTATTGCCTAATGGCCCACCACTAAAATGGTAGTGATCTATTATATGGGAGTGGAAGTAGAAAATAATGAAACTTGTTTTAATTATGACATTATAATCTCTACAAGGTAATAAAGACCATCAGATAAAACAATTATTGAGGTGTAGCGCGTGCATGCGTGCACACATACATAGAGTATCATTAATTTATATAAAAATACAAGAGTAAGAATTATACTTTTTTTTGAGGACAGAGACATCTGGCTTTTTATTTTCCTGTAATTTTGCAATTCAGGATATTTACAGTTTAGGTTCTGAGGTTAAGGTTTTAAATCATGGTCAATGCTACTGTAAATCTTTCTAGGCCATATAAATCATAAAGTCATATATTGAACATGTTTATAAAATATGCAACTAAAGACCAAAATCTCGCAGGTCTGTGTGTCTAATGAAGGAAGGAGCTGAATGGAGGGGGTAGTAACACAAATTTGCCCTCAAATCATTCATCCCTTGACACTTAATTTTTGAGATCACACTCTGCTTCAAGTATTGAATTAAAAAGTTGATGTCTTTTCTTTCCACAGTATTAGCAATTTTCCCCCACTGTGTCTTTTTATCAGAGAGTAAAACAAAGGCCACTTTTCTTAAACATTCAATCTTTCAACAATGCAGATTAGTTTCTAGAGGCCTCTCCTTTAGGGTACTACACAGCATTTTCAACTAATTTTGCATTTACATAAATTGTGGGACTTTTGGCTCTGTCCCCTGTGACAAAATAGTGAAGGTTTAAGTAAGAAACTTCTGCTAAGACCCCAGTTCATATCGTACTGTCTGCTGCTCCCAGTCTTTGATATGCCATTAATATTTCTTCCCCAAATACAGAGCTATGTTCAATGTACAGCATTTAAAAGATATATTATTTATATTTTTGTCACTAGTAACCACTCATGACCCACCTGATCAATGAGAAATGGCTTAACTCGAAAGAAAACAAAAATCAAAAGAATGTAAAAAAACAGGAGTAGTAGGCTAGGAGGTAGTTTCAAATACTGAAGTTTAAACACACGCGCGCGCGCACACACACACACACAAAAGAAAACAATTAATAGAATTCTGCCTGGGTTTTGTAGCATTACAGGGTTTCTCGACTATAAAGAAACATATTGAATGTTTAGAGCACAGCCCCTTCCTCGCTGCTTCAGTTGTTTCCTTTTGTTTACAAGTCCCTACCATCCTTCTTTGTGAATTGAATGCTAAACTATCTCTGGAGAGATGTTTATATTGCTTGCAGAATGCTTCAGCAGATGGTGCTTCCTGTTGTAACAGAAGGCTGTGATTATACCTGAACTCTTCAAGAACTCTAACACCAAAAAACAAGATAAATGAAAGTCTTGAAAAGTTTTATCTCTTCCCTTACCAGCCATCTAGATGCTCAAACACCCACCAGTCCCTCCCTGTCAAAAGAAGAAACTCTCCCTCCCTCCACCCCATGCCACCTCCTCCAAACCAAGGAAACTTTTTTTTTTTTTAATGGCTTACGCATCCCATCAGTGGAGTTTGTTTAAGAATTACTGAGAGGAGTATTGCTCATTCGGATGCCTGGTCACCATGCACCCAAACATTCGAATGCCCTACTATAAACAATGAAGCAAAGAAAATAGGTCTTCATCAGGAAGTGTCTATAAAAACAAATTGAAACACTGAGAAGGCCACCTGGTGCCAAAACTCCAGGGCTATAGAAAAATTTATCTCCACACATTTTAAGAGAAATTGTCCTGTTCAAAAGACTCTCTCACACGCACCCTTCGCAGCATTGCCCGTCATCTCTGAAGCTGAACAGCACTTCTTGGTGAGTCTCAAGCGTGTGTCACTTTACCCTCGAAGCCCTTTTCTATTTTTCACTTCCTAAATGTCTTTCATGCATTTCCTGCCATGATCCATTAGTTCACTGTCCCCAGCAAAGGGTCATTCCTCATTCCTCCTAGGTTGTCTTTGCATACAATAGGGAAAAAATGCCATAGTGTAACAGAAGAGAAGCGAAACAGAAAAACAAAGAAAGAAACAACATACACATAATTAAAAAACAAACACAGAAAGAAATAATAAAGAACAAACAATAATAAAGAACAAAAGAAATAAATAAAAAACAAACACAGAAAGAAACACAAACACAGGTAGTTACTTCATGAATATAAATTGGAAAATAGACAAGTTTCTCTGTAGAGCCCCACCCTCAGCCATGGCATCCTGAACCCATGCCCTTTCTCTGATCCCCAACCTGGCCCTCCATTACCCCACGATTAATCAATAAACCAAAACCTTCCCCTTGTTTAATCTTCTGAGCGCTCTGTCCTCTCCTTATATATTACATAACAGTGGGTGAAACAGTTACAGGCAGTTAGTAGCTAAAGTGATTCCCAACCCTCAACCCTCTGATGAAATCTATAACATGGCATTCCAGAGCCAGAGAACTTTCAAACAATCATCTAAGTCAAATCTTTCATTTTTCAGATAAAACTAAACCCTAGACTTTAATTGATCTGCCTAAAGCCATTGAGCCAAGAGAGTCCTAGAACTTGAGTCTAGTTATCAAACGATATTAAACATATTGTCAGCCTAAACATGCACATTTTATAAGCACTCAAATAAGTAAAACATTAAAA
>VSMD01120733.1:0-48118 GCA_008750895.1 Mirza zaza
AAAATGGGAGGTATCAATATGCCAGATATCAAACTATACTACAAAGCTGTAGTAATTAAAACAATCTGGTATTGGCACAAAAATAGGAATATTGACCAGTGGAACAGATCTGAGAATCCTGATATAAAACCATCCTCATATAGCCATCTAATCTTTGACAAAGCAGACAAAAACATACACTGGGGAAAAGAATCCCTTTTCAATAAATGGTGCTGGGAACACTGGATAGCCACTTGTAGAAGGCTAAAGCAGGACCCACACCTTTCACCTCTCACAAAAATCAACTCACGCTGGATAACAGACTTAAACCTAAGGTATGAAACTATTAGAATTCTAGAGGAAAATGTTGGAAACACTCTCCTAGACATTGGCCTAGGCAAAGAGTTTATGAAGAAGTCCCCAAAGGCAATCACAGCAGCAACAAAAATAAATAAATGGGACATGATCAAACTAAAAAGCTTCTGCACAGCAAAAGAGACAACCTACAGAATGGGAGAAAACTTTTGCATCCTACGCATCTGATAAGGGGCTGATAACTAGAATATACTTAGAACTCACGAAAATTAGCAAGAAAAAATCAAATAATCCTATTAAAAAGTGGACAAAAGACTTGAACAGAAACTTTTCTAAAGAAGACAGAAGAATGGCCAACAAACATATGAAAAAATGCTCAACATCTGTAATCATCAGGGAAATGCAAATCAAAACCACAATGAGATATCACTTAACTCCAGTGAGAATGGCCTTTATCAAAAAGTCTGCAAATAACAAATGCTGGCGTGGATGCAGAGAGAGAGGAACACTCCTACACTGTTGGTGGAACTGCAAACTAGTTCAACCTCTGTGGAAAGCAATATGGAGATACCTTAAAGCGATACAAGTGAATCTACCATTTGATCTAGCAATCCCATTACTGGGCATCTACCCAAAAGATCCAGGGACACTCTACAAAAAAGACACCTGCACTCGAATGTTTATAGCAGCACAATTCATAATTGCAAGGCTGTGGAAACAGCCCAAGTGCCCATCAATCCAAGAATGGATTAATAAACTGTGGTATATGTATACCATGGAGTACTATTCAGCTCTAAGAAACAACAGTGATATAGCACATCTTATATTTTCCTGGTTAGAGCTGGAACCCATACTACTAACTGAAGTAGCCCAAGAATGGAAAAAAAAGCACCACATATACTCACCAGCAAACTGGTATTAACTGAACAGCACCTAAGTGGACACATAGGTACTATAGTAATAGGGTATTGGGCAGGGGGGAGGGGGGTATATACATACATAATGAGTGACAGGTGCACCATCTGGGGGATGGTCATGCTGGAAACTCAGACTTGTGGGGGGGAGGGGGGGAAAGGGCATATACTGAAACCTTAAAATCTGTACCCCCATAATATCAAAAATAATAAAAAAAAGAAATATCTGCAAAGGAAAATCAAATTTGTCAGTATTGAAGAAGCTTGGAGACAATTTAAAAATCACTTTTTTCCTGTATGATAAGGATATGGGGGGTGGAGTGAAATGATTTGCCAAAATACATGAACTGTTAAGAATGATTCCCTTACTGTACCTGTTCATCCCTTCTTTGCCTTGCATATATACCTTGCTTTCTTACCAGTCTTGTGTAGTTCTTTGTGTTATCATTTAAATCAATCTTTTCCTATACCTCAATTTTTAAAATCACATAACTGATTTTAAAAGTTATGGACATTTTATATTCCCTTCTCAAATAAAATATCCAAACTGATTAAGCTTTTTTTTTTTTTAACTTTATGTGGCTCTCAAAAGATTTTTTGGTAGCATTGAACTTTAACAGAAAAAAACCCCATCATCCCTAGAATAAACTAGTGTAAAGTCTTAAAGACAGTGAAAATTTCTAATGAAATGGGAACAAATTACAAAATTTATTTGACTTGACTTGCACTTTAAAGAGATTGCATGTCACAAACTTAACTCTCTAAGTTCTGAAGGAAGTATAGGAGATTAATTTATGTTTTTCATTTTTATTTTTTTAGAGACAGGCTCTTGCTCTGCGTCCCAGGATAGAGTGTAGTGGCGTGATCACAGCTCACTGCAGCCTCGAACTGCTGGCCTCAAGTGATCCACCTCAGCTGGGATCACAGGCAGGCCACCATGCTCCTAGTCACTATGGGAGATTTAACTGTTTTTAGACCACATTAATAATGCTTCCTTGAAGATTCCAATTGTCACCTAAAATTTTTTTGAAAGAAATGCATTTGTGAAATTAAAGTGAAAATCAATTTGAAAACATAACTCAGTATACACAATTATCTCCTCTGTGGACTTTCCAGGAACACTTTTAACACATAAATAGAATCAAAGCATATTCAAACCATGAAATTGTTTGTAAATAAAAAGCCATTTCTAAAGTGAAGTTTTATTTGAGAACAGCTTCAACATTTGAACACAGGTACTAATATTATGTTAGGTTACTTAATGCAGTTGGACAATATATTTAGATGGTTGGGATTTTTAAGATCCTTTTGACATGAAACATAATTTCATGATCATGATTAAATGGCAGGATGCTAACACATGCATTTCGTAATTGAAAGATTCTATAACATTAAAGCAACTGGTAATTGTTTTCTAAACAGCAAATTTAAACATGAAATGGCAGAGTTTCGAACTTTTCCAGAAAGTAAAGACATGCAAATGCATTCCGAAAGGCAGACAGACAAAGCAATAGTGACTAATATGCCTGATTTAAGGAAAATGTGCAATGTGCATTCCGTTATCTTCTTCAAACAAATTTCATAAACACAGCACATGAAAAGAGGCATGAATTACTATTTTGAAAGATGCCAAAGATCCAGAAGACTGTCATGCAAAATGGTACTGATACACATTCTAGGATTAGCATCCAGTGACACTCAAAATTGCCAACCTTTTAAAAGGCCCAATCACTAATAGTGACTATGTTTTCAAGTACGATAATAAAACCAATCAAACACACATAAATGGTAGTGTAACCTCCTTATGACAGACAATATATTTAAGCTCAAATTATAATTTTAAAGTATTTTATGATATGCAAAATGGTAAGCCACAGATGTCTAAAAAAGGGCTAGAAAATGTAAAAGAAAAAAGTCTAAAAGAATGCATAACCCAATTCACAGTGATTATCCTCATGTTAGAGGGCATACAAGGAGTTTAAAAGTTTTTTCTTTTTGGTTTGTTTATATATTCTAAATCATTATATTTAAACATGTATAAAACATGAGTTATTAAAAAAGGAATAATTTAAGAAAAAGTGTTAGATTTTTAATATATGAGAATCAAAAACAAGTCTGAAACTAGATAAGGATTACCCTCAAATAAAATTAGAATGTATTAACATAAATATCAGAGTTTTTGAAAATAACAGAATTATAGATATGATATTGTTAATAATATTATGTATAATATTAGAAGACTGGAAAATGATATACTGGCTTATGATTTATTCTCGAAAGAGCAGTTCTGCTTTTATAAAAATTTTGTAAAATGTCAATTACTCAAAGAATTTAAACTTAAAAAAAAAAACAAAAAAACCAGACATCCTTGGCTTTCAAAACTGTTTCTTTAGGATAGATATATTTGGAGCCCTTGAAATATAAATTTTGTCTGCATTCCAAATGCTAAAATTTCAAGGAAGTGTGACTTTTTAAAATGCCTGTCTCTGCTACTTAAAGCAAAAAATTGAAAAATAAAAAATAAGGTATTGTAGATATAAGAGAAATGGTGGATACTAGATTGAATATTAAAATAATTTAACCCTTTGCACTCAGATGTCGAGTGTGACTCGACACAGCATCGGTAGCAGCTCACACCATGAAAAATTATAGAGATTAAAATTACTCTTTGAATGTATCAATAATTTGAAATATAAAAAAAATCCAAATAAATAAGTTTGTATGCAAAGAAACTCCAGTTTCTGTAAAATCTGGGGTATTTAAAAAATTAAATCCCGAGTAGAATAAAGGAATCGAGAAAAAAACCAAGCGAGTGCAAAGGGTTAAATCGACTGGACAAAATATTATATTTTGGGCATAAGTTATTTAATAGAATTCCCAAAATGTATAGATGTGTGTGCTTTCAAAGAAAAACGAATGACCAAGTTTGAGGTAATTTAAGGATACTACTCTAATTTGATTTGCACTGATTTTTCTCCAAATTAATATTAACATGATTGATCTCTGATCATTAAATTAAGCTTTTAGAATCCAAGTTCTAACGCTGATAATAGAACAGCAGCATTGTGGCATCCACCAGGCTGAAACACAAACTGTAATTCTCTGGTGTTAGCTGAGCACACAGAATAAGCATGCACAGGACTGTGAGAAACTAAACTGTGAGACATCGCCACCTGGCCCATTTAATGAAGTACGGCAAGTGGTCAAGGAGACTGAATGTGTAGAAGGAATAGCGAGTGATCTCTGTCACAGTCCACGCCACCAGAAAAAGCACCACACTCTCCTCATTCTGGATCTGCAGAATTATAGAGAAATCCACAGTGTCGTTCAACTGCAAACTTATTTTTCAAATGAAGACACTTTCATTACGTACTGGCTTTTATTCTAATGGCATGTTAGGGTTAGATAAATGCAATACAGAAAACTCAGTACTGTCATCATTATATCATTAATTATAAACAGGGAACTGAAATATGTCCTATTCAAAGGAAAGGTCAAATGTATACTGATTTTTCTTTCGGAACCTTCACTCTAAGTGAAGTTGCCAAGAACTCTACCATCCAAGGACATTACCCCTTAGAAACTGGAATGGGAACACTCTGACCCTCCTGCTTTCTGTTAATCATGGCATCACCCTTGTTCTACTGCAGGACCAACTCTTGAACCCACCCACTTATCTTTGGCCATGTTACCACTGTTTTAATTCAGGGCCTTATCATCTCTCATCTGGACTAACCTCTCTTTATTCTCTTCATGGATGGATGTTTTCTCTTAAAAAAGAAAACAAGACAACAAACAAAAAAACAAACTGGAATCAGCTCAGTTCTATGATTTAAAAGTTTCAAGGATAAACTCTAATAACACCTGAGCATGATAGTCAAGGTTCTTTACAATCCAAGCTCAGAAATCTCTCCATCTGCAATCACCCAACCCTCCTATCTACTTCTCTCTTCCAGTGACGCTAAACTTCGTTATTTCTAGAATATGCTCTGAACTTTTGAGTCTTTACACATGTTATTCCCTCTAATTGCTCCCCATAGAAAACCATTCCTCATCTTTTTAGATACAGCTAAAACATCATGCTCCCTGGAAAACTTTTCCCAAATATCTCCTCTCACCCTGAGAAGTTCTTCACTCAACTTCCTTGTTCTCATAGTACTTTATTCATATCGATATTACAGCATTTGGCAATTTGTATTAAAATTTGTCTGGCTAAGCCCTGTCCATGTCAGTTTCAACTTCTATATCCTCCTTCTTCATGGAAGACTTCCTTTCCACTCTAGGTCAGACTAAGTCCCCCCTTAGTATACCACAATGCATTCGGAGCTCTTGTTTCAAAGCACTTAACATTAATATAATTAAATAAGTATTTGTGTAATTACTTGTTTAGCTTCTCTCCCAATTATAGGCTCCATAAGATGAGACATGCGTTTATATTATTAACACCCATATCCCAGCACAATGGCGGCCACAGAAGAGGTGCACAGTTAGCGTCTGTTCATGATCCAACATTTGTACGACTACCTCTCCCTTCCCAACAGCCAGTACACTTGACCGCTGGGACTGCCTTATTCATTTTTATAAATCCAGAGATTAGCACAGCACCAGGTATATAGAATGCATTCAATAAATGTTGATTGGATTAATTAGGGAGTGGTGAATAGGTGCCAATGGGAAACTACAGGGTGCCTCAAAAGTCTCCATAGAGAGGGAAAATTTTGTAATGAATATTTTGTAAATGAAGGTACATTTAGCTACAATTTTCCATTTTCCTTATGTATGGCGACTTTGGGGACACCCTGTATTGTAGAAAAATAGTCATATTAAGGCAGAGATCCAATGAGGATAAAAGGAGCATTCGGATTCTTCTTTTTCTTTGGAACTCACCACTCTCTAGTGTCCCTTTACCTTCTCCTCTCTAGTTAATGCTATCGTTCTTTTCCCTCATTCTTCAGACTCTTTGTGATCCTAGCTCAGCTATTACTATATTCATTCACTGCCTGGGATAGTCTCTCTTTCAGTTAATGTTCTCCTGTATTTTTTGTTTTGTTTTGTTTGTTTGTTTTTGAGACAGTCTCACTCTGTTGCCCTGAATAGAGTGCCCTGGCATCAGCCTAGCTCACTGTAACCTCAAACTCCTGGGCTCAAGTCATCCTCCGGCCTCAGCCTCCTGAGTAGTTGGAATTACAGGCACATGCCACAATGCCCGATGCCCGGCTAATTTTTCTATTTTTAGTAGAGAGAAGGATCTTGCTCTTGGTCAGGCTGGTCTTCAACTCATGACCTCAAGTGATCCTCCTGCCTCGACCTCCCAGAGTGCTAGGATTACAGGCGTGAGCCACCACGCCCAGCCTGTCCTCCTGTTTTTAAACTAGTGGGTAACCTCAATGAATAAAGTTTGGCTGTGTGACATGTGCTCTTTGCTACCTGTAGGGTAGTCACTGGTTAGCGACAAATGGATGAAGCAAGTTGAGTGAAAGATACTAGTTAAAAGGGCTAAAGTGTAGACTAGTCACAGGCAGAAAGTCAGCAATTTGTCCCCACATGGACCGGAGGAGGCCAGTGAGGCTAAGGGGAGCAGAGAAGAGGTCAGGTGTCAGTCCTCAAGCATAGAGGAGACAAGAAAGGAAGCCAGAGATCTGTCCTCGAATAGACAGAAGACCCTGTAGGCTGCTGAGAAGGTTAGAAGTGTTGAGCTAGGAAATGTTTATCATGGGTTTAAAAGGCCCAGTATCTTGATATAGTCAACATGGTGTCTGTTTTGTCCAAAAGGTTTAAGCCATTAATTAGATTCAACAATTAGGTCTCCTGTCATGCTACAGTAAATAATATGTTTATTTTTCCTTAAGTTCCTTAACACTTCTTTGAAAATTATATTTTCATTGAAAAATTAAAATTATATATATTTATGGTACATGATATGATGTTCTAAAATATGTATACACTGTGGAATGCCTAAATCATGGTAATTCGCCTACGCATTTCTACATACACTTATTTACTCGGGGTGAGAACACTTAAAATCTACTGATAGCAATTTTCAAGTACACAATACATTGTTATTAAGTCTAGTCATCGTGTTGTACAAGAGAAGGCTTGAACTTACTCCTCTTGTCTAATTGAAGTTTTGTATCTTTTTACTCCCTTTTAATTTTTAATTTAGTCTTTTCCAGTTATTCAGGTATACAGAACTACATTTATTTTTATGTCTGTTACTACAATACTCAATGCTAAATGAGAAAAAATAAACTGTTTACACTGATAACATCAATCACATAATCAAAGAGAATAACTTTGATGGAAAAGAAGCTTCTATAGAAAAGAAAATTTTCTGTTAGTTATTTGACAGAATATGGATATTAATTAAAAAATGGAAAGCATCCAAGGAGAATATATTATGGCAATAAAATACCAATATTTGGTTTTGCTTGTGTTCCAAAGTCATTCTACTAAAGTACTAAGTCAATATCCAATACTTAAATTCAAACCCAACTCCTTTTTGCCCAATGGTTTTGTTTTCTGAAATATATAAAAGTTAATATTTTAGATTCCGATTAATGAAAAGCTTTCCTGCAAGCTCAAGGAGACAACGTGTTTATATCACTTACTGGTTTTATACTGTGAGTAATGAGCCACACCATGAAGATTCTGGAACTCACTTGGACCCCAGTCACAAGCACAGAAGTCGGTACAATTCCTTAAAGAGAAAAACAAGTCAGCTATTGTCCTAATGGCAATTTATAATGAAAATACAAAATGAAAGCAAAAACTCACCAATTAAACAGTGGCCTATCTGTAAGCAAATAAAAAAGAATCACAAGTCAATAATATAAAACATCGATCCCTGTTAACATTGGTATTAAACAAACCCATGGGTGGTATGGCATCAGCAAAACAAGATTGAGATTGCTCAACAAAAAAAAAGCTTCCAATAAATATTACAACAACAGAAAAGCAGCATGATGCAACACTTACCTCAAGCAAGGCAAATGTCTGGAAAAATTTCAGTGTCTTCTGAATACTTTTATATAAACCTCTATGTGTTCCTTTCTCCATATAAAAACGTGCCATGGCAATAGCTAGAACCAACCACCTAGAGAAAATAAAAGTATTTTAGAAACCTCTGTCCAAATTAATACCACTGATCTACGGTCACAGAAGCATTATTTGCAATAGCTAAACAGTGGAAGAAGCATCCCACGTGTCCATCAATGACTGAATGGATAAACAAAATGAAATATATACACACAATGGAATAGTATTCAGTTTTAAAAAGGAAAGAAATTCTGACACATGCTACAACATGGAAGAACCTTGAAGACGTTAAGCTAAGTAAAATAAGCTGGGCACAAAAGGGCAAATATTATGTGATTCTATTTACTCAAGGTCTGCAGAATTATCAAACTCATAAAGACAGAAAGTAGAACAGTGGTTCCCAGGGGATGGGGGGAAAGGGGGCAATGGGAAGTCCATGTTCAATGGGTGTAGAGTTTTGGTCTTTCAAGATAAAAGGTTATGGGGATGAAAGGAGGTGACGGTCACACAACAGTGTGAATGTACTTAATGCTACTGAACTGCACACTTCAAAAAGTTTGTTAAAGAGGGTAAATGTTATGTTCATTTTACAATTTAAAAACATGGCACTAAACTTCCTGAAAAGAAATGCTGCTATTTATATAATAAAATGTATGTTCTATTATGTTTAGTTCATAGTTCTATTTTAAAAAAAAAAAACCACAAAAAATGACAAATGGTATTTTCATGTTGACTCTACAAGCAGAGGAACAGAACATAGACGAGACCAACTACATGCAAAGCGATGTCCATTATAGTTCTGGTTTCAGCAAATAAATTGACAGACCAAAGAAAACAGCTTTATGTACCAAAAATGAGATTATCATAAAGCATTTAATAATTATATAAAGGTATCTTGAGGGAAAAAGCTATCAAAAGTTGTGTGTGTATGTGTATACATACATATTTAGTGCAAATATATAGTACATAACTATACATAGGTATAAGTAGAAATCTTTCATAAGAATCA
The DNA here is from genome assembly GCA_008750895.1 of Mirza zaza. NCBI lineage: Eukaryota > Metazoa > Chordata > Mammalia > Primates > Cheirogaleidae > Mirza > Mirza zaza. The sequence goes on from VSMD01120733.1 coordinate 9,253, forward strand.
TCAATTAATATCTAAGTAATTTTCATTAAATAAAAACAACTTTTCCACCTCAGCAGGGATACACAAAGATCAGACATGGGCCTGCTTTCAAAGAGGTTGTTTCTAAAAAAGAAAAAAATACACATACCCCACCTTTCAACTTACATTTGTGTACTGAATATAGATTCTGTTCTGTGAATTAATGGTACTTAAGATATAAGATATACTTATGGAAACCAGCTTTCTCATCTTCCTAGAATCACTGATGATTCTTTTTTTCCAGTTTCCCTTGCAACTACAAAAGCATGTTTAAGTTAAAGAAAGTTGCCTCATCTGTAGCTTTTTAAAAGCTTTAATAGCATACCCAGGAAAATGAGTAGCTACCCCAGTCACTGAGATTAGTGGTCTCCAAAGTGTCTAGTTAAATGGATTTATAAAATATAAAATTATTATACAGTTTTAAGTTTTTAACTAAATAACATACATACAGTGGACAAATGCCTTAAAAAGATTCCTGCAAAGATACTACTCATAGAATATGAGGAAAATGCATGCTCAAGAGAACACTTAGAAAATGGCAGAACGACACTTCTGCTCCTCAGCACATCATGAGATAAAAGTAATGACTTTGTCAGACAGGACAGGAAGTCACGTAAATGTCTGAAACTGTCACAAAGACTTTGGAAATGCAGACATATTAATGACAACGATGATAATAATATGTTCAGGGTGTTTTCTACGTTCTAGACTCTGCTCTAAATGCATTACAGGCTGGGTGTGGTGGCTCACGCCTGTAAGTCCAGCACTTTGGGAGGCCGAGGCATGGGGACCACTTGAGGTTAGGAGTTCCAGACCAGCTTGGGGAACATAGCTAAACTCGATCTCTGAAAAAAAAAAAAAACAGAAAAAGTAGCCAGGCATGGTGGTGCACACCTCTAGTACTAGCTACTCAGGAGGACAAGGTGGGAGGATTGCTTGAGCCCAGGAGTTGGGGGCTGCAGTGACCTATGATCACATGCCATTTGTACTCCAGCCTGCATGACCCTGTCTCTAAATAAATAAATGCATTACATATCAACCTCAAACCCTCACGATAACCCTATCAGGTTAGAGTCTACTATTATCCTGTTTCACTGGTGAGGAAACAAGCAGAGAAGGTCACACGGCCAGCCTGCTGGGACCTAAACCCACCACTGAGCTCAGAGCCTATGCTGTTGGACCCCTGTGCTATACTGATCTGGCTCTAAGTACATATCGTGCCCTGAGATATTAACTAATTATAGCAATTCATATGCACATTACAAATGCATTTGTAAGATTATATAGAAAGTCTATTACTCTTATAGATGAGACAGTCGTGATCTGGAGACATTAGGTTAACTCTAAGTCTCAGAGTTAAGTTCATTACTGTAAGTCTGAAATAGAATCCCTGAGGCCCCTGAATTCCTAGTCCTGCCCTCTTTCCACCATATCACAGCTTTACTGTGGATATAACCCACGCACTCATCTCATGCGAAAGCCAACACTGAATTCAGTGCTGGGCTGATCCTACAGTGCTAATCTGGATAATGTTTTAGGTACCTTCCTTTTAGGCTTAAAGTGTTACGATTTCATTATCCTCAATCCCAAATCCCCATACTTAAAGAAACAGAAAGCTTAATAAGATGTTTCCATTCACATTTTCCATATACTTGTCTTTTCTGGGCAAACCCAAATCAGATGTTTACAAAAGATAAGTTTTTAGAGGCACCTATTAACCAAGCAAGGAATGTATCAAAGGATTCATTTAGATGGCAAGTTTTCTACTTTTAAAAATAGCATTGTATAAAAAATCCATGCATTGTAACATTATAACAAATTCTGCTATTGTTCCATAGATGGCAGTATTGCACCAGCTAGTATATTATCATGCTAATACCGCTCACTAAACTGTAGGAAATAAAAGAAATGAACAGAGTCAGAAGTTTGAAAGGACCCTCAGACCATCTATTCTAACCTCTTATCTGTTTTTCCATAAGTAAGGCCAAGAGCTAATCTAAACCAATCAGAGCTTATGTCCTAAACCCACCATCACAAGGGGTGACGATCAAAATTTCTCTAAGAGTCCTACATTGAACTAACTTTGGACTTCCTTCATCCATTAATTTAGCAATTGTCATAAAACAAACAAAAAATATTTCAAAAGCAATTGGATTAGAAATCCTTTTCTGGAATATTCTTTTGTTTTTTAAAATATGCCAGGACTATTGATTATATGAACCCAAACAAATACACTCAGTCCTTGATTAAATACTTTCTCAGGGAAAAACAAACAAAGAACAAAAAAACTTGTATCATATATGTAGATTTCTTGCTTGCTTGCTTGCTTAACTCATTTATTCATTCATTTTCAGAATCAAGATTTATTACTAAGCCAAGTGCGGAGCTAGACACTGGGGAATTAGAGACAAATAAGACATAGTTTTTGCCAAGGAGAACTTTCAAGTTAGCAAGTGGAAACAACAGAACAGTGCAATGTAAAAGTTACATGCCATAACTTACTGAACACAGGGGATACATTCTCATGCCACTATGGTTACAACGACCCTGAAAAACCTTATCAAAAGATATTTCTCCTGAAATATCTTGGAGACCACCTATTCCTTGAAAAACTTGGTTATCTCCACTATACATTTCCTTTTTTAAAAAAATTTCAACACTGCTTTTTAAGTTTTTATTATAAGCAGTTACAAACATATACAAAGGTATAGAGAAAGGTATAATGAACCTCACCTGCTCACTCACTACGCAGCTTATTAATACCTCATGAACAATCTTGTTTCACCTAAACCTTTATTCCCTCTCCTCTCCTTATTATTTTGAATCAAATCCCAGACATTCTATAAAATGATTCATAAATGTTTCATTATGTATCTATAAAAGGATTACTTTGAATTAACATAATTATAACACAACTACACCATGTAATAAAATATAACAACTTCTTAATATCACAACACATACAGCCAGGATACAAGGTTCCCCAATTGTCTTGTAAGTTTTTAAAAGCATGATTGAAATAAGATACACATGCTGTAATTAGTTGGTATGTCTTTTATGACTCTTTGAATCTACAGTTTCCCCTCTATCCTTCCTTCCCTTTCTGCCTGTTGCAATTTGTCTGTTGAAGACACTGAGGGGTGTGTATTGCAGCAACCCTCAGCACGGATTTTGCTAATTCGATGCCCACGTGTCATTTTTACCACATTCTGTCCTCTGCGTCTCCTGTAAATTGGTAGTTAATTCTAGGGGCTTGATCAGATTCTTGTCTGATTTTCCTAGGTTGTGGTGGATACTTCTACAAGGAACACGTAATTTCTGGTTGTCCCTCTCTTTTATGATACTAACAGTTACTGACGATCATTGCCTAGATCCCTTATTTCAAAACTATTGAAAAATAATGATATTCTAATTTGTCATTTCTCCTTTATGCCTCCTTTAACCACTTGGAGGCTTGTAAGAAAGATGGTCTTGGACTTTCATATATTGTTCATTGACACCTCTAAATTGCCTTTTCTCGACTAAATTTATACTTTTGTTTAGCGGCCAATATATGAGTGTCTCAAGTGATTGCACCTAGGCACTCACGCCAATAAAGAATCAAGCTGAAAGGTTCATAAAAGAAAAAAGCCGGGGAAGTTGAACTTCATTAGAATTAGGACCATCTGCTCTTTGAGGAACACTGTGAAGACAATGAAAAGCCAAGCCACAACTGGGACAAAATGTTTGCAAATCACATATCAGGTAAAGGACTTGTATCCAGACTGCATAAAGAACTCTCAAAACTCAGTAATGGGAAGCCATCCTATTAAAGAAAACAAAACGGGCAAAAGATTTGAACAGATGCTATACCCAAGAAGATATACAACTGGCAAGTAAGCACAGGAAAAGATACTCAATCTCATTAGTCACTAGGGAAATGAAAATCAAAATCATAACGAAATAACACAATATACTTATTGGGATGTCTAAAATTACAATGACTAGTTGTACCAAGTGTTGGCAAGGATGTACAGCAACTGGAAGTCTCATTCATTTGCCAGTGGGAAGGTAAAATGGTATAACTACTTTGGAAAACAGTTAGGCAGTTCCTTAAGAAATTAACACATGACTGCCATCTACCCAGTCCTACCACTTGTAAGTATTTATCCAAGAAAAGCAATAGCATATGTCCATGAATGTTCATTGCTTTATTCATAATAATCCCAAACTGAAAAGAATCCAAACATCATCAACAGATAAATGGGTAAACAACTTGTGGTAGATCCATACAATGGATTTGTCCTCATCGATAAAATACATCCTACCCAGCAATAAAAGATATGGTTCTTACTTAACATTTTGGGCAATGTATCTTGGGTTTTTTTGCTCTATTAAGTTCTATTAAGTATACTGTAAAAATATCTTAAATAGTTTCTCTTTCTGCAAGAAGTGCAATTTTAAATTAACCACTAGGGATGGGAATTAACACTTTGAAAAGTCTATTATGCATCTGGCACCCTGCTAAGAAATTAATATCCATTATCCCTTTATTCCTTGTAATAATCTAGCAAAGTAGTTGTCTTGTTCCAATTTTACTGATGAGAAGACTAAGGGTCAGAGAGGTTAAGTGACTTGTCTGAGGTCACCCAGCTACAGAGAAGTGAGACACAACCCTTAACCAACAGCTTCCTGTTCTGTTTACAAATTAAAATCCAAACATGTCAGCAAATCATCTAAGGCCCTGTGAAATGGCTCGCGCTACCTGTCCACCTTCATTTTCCTCTTCAGGCCTACTTGTTGTCTCAACAGATGTCTAGCAACTTCACATCTCTGTACCTTAACTCATCCTGTTTCCTTATACATGTTTATTAAGTCCTGCTCATCCTTCAAAGCTCAGTTTAAATGCTATGATCTCCCAAACAAGGGTTTCTCTGATTCTCCCAACCTGTCTGTCCTCTGACACCTCTGCTGAGCATTTATCTCGTTCTTTTACTGCAATTGTTATTTATGTCTTATATATATACATACAAAAACAGGGCCTCAAATATTTACTTTATGTCCCTCACTTGACATAGGACAATGGATTCATAAGGATTCAAAAGTAATTGTTGAAAATCACACACAAAGTGAAAGAGAAAGAAAGAGAAAAAGAGAGAGGAATGATCAGATCCTTATCATGAGCAAGTGCCACAACAATCCTTACCTCTTTAAAGGTGTAATTCTACTCATAGGGATTTATCCTAAGCCACTAATTCAACAGAAACAAATGAAAACAAAAAGTCATTAGGGACATGATTTAATTCATGATTGCCCATTAGCTCTATACACTCTTATATAACTGTGAAAGAGTGTACTTATGAAAACTATATAAAGATACATGATAGAATATTAAGTAAAAATAGAATATATAATACAGCAGGTAGAATATTAAATAAAAATAGAATATATAATAGAGCAGATATTATAACAACAATGCTTTAAAATGTGTATTCATTCATTCATTCATTGAATAAGTATTTATTGAATGCTCCAAGGAGTTTACACTCTAAGGGGGACAACAGACAATAAGCAATGACAAATTCATAAAATACACTATACAATTGTGTGGCAGTTAGCAGGATGGAGAAAAATAAAGCAGGCAAGGGAGACAAGGAGTGTTAGGATGTGGGTCACTATTTGAATGAAACTGGCCAGGTAAAGCCTCCCTGAGAATGAAGTTTCCAGTAAAAACTTGAAAGACGTTAGATACTCATATGAAAGATAATAAGAAAAAATGAAAGGTTATGGTAGTCTATAGACTTAGACAGGTTCTTTTATTTTTTAAATACTATTTGATTGTTTTGGAATTTTTTTTTCCGAGATGGGGTCTTGCTATATTGCCCAAGCTGGTCTTGAACTCCTGGGCTCAAGCAAACCTCGTGTCTCGGCCTCCCGAGTAGCTGGGAACACAGGTGCAAGACACCACTCCCAGATTGTTTCGAAATTACAAAAAATTAACAAACATGCCAAAGTTCTGCTAAAAAAGGAAATAAACGAAGCAAGTTAAATGAACCAAAAGAACCCCTGCTATTCACACTGTTAAATGTATACGTTTTTGTCCCGATTTCAACACTACAACTTCTCCAACCTTATTCATCACTATTTCCAGCACCATTCTCCAATTCATTTAAGAGAATACACCAGGCTTGCACCTCATGCCTATCTATTTCTAGAATTTATCTCACTTGAAATTCATACCCTTTATGTGTGCAAATCCTGTTCCTTCTTCAAATCTCAACGCCTCTCTCTCTCTCGAAAGGCTCCAAAGAGTTAGTGACATGTATAATTCCATTTCAGAAATCACCACTGCCTTATGAAAACAACAAGGGGCCTACTCCATGCAGGCAGAGAAAGACAAGTTTGGAATAAGCCCTGCTTTGCCAGGAAGTGTAGGAAGAACAGGAATGAAGTGTGAAAACACAAGGGAGGAGAAAGCATTTAATTCTGCTTCCAGGCGAAGCAGGAGACCTAGAAACTTTCCAAGAGGTTGATTTGGTTAGAAATTACAGGACGAACAAGGAGAACATTACACAAGGAGTGAACGACCTGAGCAAAGATGGAGAGAGCTGGGAAAATGCACGGTGCTTTGAGGCAGCAGTGAGTCACAAGAGAGTTCGTGGAAAGGGGAACCCGAGAGCACTTTGCAAACGGCCTTGGAAGACAGACGGTCCAAATCCCTTAGATTAATTAGGGTGGAGGTGACAGGGACTCTCCGAAGGCTTTAAAATGGAGTTACGCACTGATTTTCATTTTTTGAAATGTAACTTGGCCTCCAAAATGGAGAGCAAACTGGAAAGGGACAGCCACCCTGTTCGCACATGGCAGGTGTTTCAGAAAGGCTTGCTAACTGCCTGAGGCTATCGGAGAGGACAGAGAATTCCTTCAGCCCTTACAGCAGCACGTGGTGGGTCCTGAACCATTCTGTTGTTTCGAATATATTCGTTTTCTCTCCTTTCAAGATTATGATTTAGGAAAGAAAAAACGATGACGCAGCATCCGAGCCGGATAATCTAGGTGGAAACTCACGTCTGACACTCGCTGGCTGTGATCTCAGGCAAGCGACTGAACCTCTTTGTGCCTCAGTTTCCCAATCTGTAATATATCAGGTACCCCAAACAGGATTGTAGAGGACTAAAAATGAGATAATACATTTAAAATAACCAGCCCAGTCTCTGGCACATAGTAGATCCTCAATAAATATATTTTTACGAACTGTATTTGGTATTCTGTATCACGCCCTAAGCACGTAATGGACACTCGGTACCGCACTCAAGGATTTATTAAAGCTCTGTCAATCACGTTTTTCTACAAGCCCCGAAGAAAGCGTAAAATACCACTAATCTTTCCCCCATATTTATGTAAGTGAATGTTTCCTGTGATCATGGGAAAATAACTTTTAAAAGGCAACGAAGTTTAGAAAGGGAAAAGCATTTTCCCAAAAGGGTTTGAAAAGCAGTTGACACACAAGTCACTCTGACAGCTCTTCGAAGAGGGCTAATCATTGTGTAACCTGAACTTGTAAGTCACACTCAAAGCCAGAAATAAAAGGACAGAGTATCAGCAGTGGAGCATGAGACCATAAAGATGCACGAGGGCCAAGTTCCGATAAGGTGGTGTTTAAAAAAAAAAAAATCATCCCAAGGAAGAAGCTCTAGGACGCATTACGCTTTTGTAAAAGAAAAGTTGCAATGATGAAATTAACAAATTAACAGTGCCCACCGATCGCAGCAAGGACACGCGGCCGGACAGGTCCAGGTGGCCGGACCCAGGCGCTTCTTCAATGGCGGGAGGCAGCCGCCTCCCCCCGGGTCGGCCCCGCATTCCTGCCCGGGTCTATACTTAACCTCGGCCCGCGCCCCGCGGCCGCCACGCCGTGCACCGTATTAGGCAATGCCCGGCGAGCAGGCCCGGCCCCCCCGCCCCGCTCCATTCAAGCCGCCGCGGCCGCGCCCCTCCCCCACGGCCGTCCCGCGCCCACCCAGGGGCCCGGCCCGCGCGCCCCACGCGCCAGCCCGCGCCCCCGCCGGCCAGCCCGGGCCCCAAGCCCGGCGCGCAGGGACCCGGGGGCGCGCGTACCCCGCGGTCATGGCGATGTTGTAGAAGGTGAGCCAGGCGGTGGCCAAGAAGCCGAGGCGCCTCCGCTTGCGGGTGGCCTCCCTCTCGTCGCTGGCCTCCGAGGCGCCGCCGTTGGCACCGTCCTCCTCGCTGGACGCCATGGCGGCCGCGCAGCCCGGGGACGTGGACGACAGGGGCAGGAGATCGGGAGGGGACCCGGCCGAGCGCGCAGCCCCAGCGCCGCCACCCGCCGCCGCCGCCGCCTCCGTCAGGCGCCCCATGTGCCACGCGCAGGGGGCTCAGCGCCACCAGCCCGGCCGCCCGCGAGGGGGAGGAGCGCACGCCCCCGCCCCGGGGCCGCCCCGCCCGGCCCCGCCCGGCCCCGGGGGCCAGTCCGCCGGGCTCCCGCCCTGGGGCCCCGGGTCCGCCAGCCCCCGGCTGCGATTTCCAGGCGGCGCTGCTGTTTCCGCTGCCCTGGAAAATCCAGCCGCTTCGCTCGCCCGGGAAACTCGTTCCTGGAGAGACGCCCCAGGCTTTTGCGTCCTGGCGACTGCTCCTCGCGGGTGCGTGTAGTCGGGACAGGCGGACGCGCCGGGACTCGGCGGGACCCGGCCCCTCCTGCCTTCTGCAAGCTTCCCCCCAACACGCATCCTCAAGAGTTTCTGAACTTAGGCAGCCTACCCTCTCTATGCCTCAGTTTCCCCGGTGGGGATACTAATAAAAAAAATCGACAGGGTCATTGTAAAATTTAAGTGATGTCACGTACAGACCAGGTTGGTCTCCCCAGTTGAGCGTGTTACCGCTATTCAGGAGACTCGGATCTCCCTTAATCCGGTGCAGGCCCTCGGAAGCCATCTACTTGTTAGGCAGCTCTCCTGACACTGGAGCCTGGCCACAGTAGGGGAGGACCGCCAGACGACCACTTAGAAGCCAGCCCGAGAGCTCCTCGGGGTATCAAGTCAACCCCACGCGTGCAAGGTAGAGGGCCAGAGAGCGCACCACTTGGGAGAAAGAAAGAGCCGGTCTACGCGGGTCCCAGCTCTGGGCACCTCTCCCAGGTAGCACTACCAGCTTGCTCTGGGAAACTTAGAAAATTTCAAGGAAAACATTTGAATAGGAAAAGGGATATGGGCAGGGGGAGTCCGAGGCATGCCTAGCGAAGAAATAATGGCCCCAAATTGTTCAAATTTGAGGAAAACATGAACCCAGATGAAAAGGCATTTGAATTGGAAAGGAAGAATGGGCTCCACCTCCATCCAGGATAATACAATAGGTACTTCATCATTTTTTGTGGCTGAGTAGTACTCCATGGTGTATGTATACCACATTTTATTAATCCACTTATGTATTGATGGGCATTTGGGTGGTTTCCACATCTTTGCGATTGTGAATTGTGCTGCTATAAACATTCTAGAGCAGATGTCTTTTTTATAGAATGTCTGTTTGTTTTTTTCTTTGAGTAAATACCCAGTCGTGGGATTCCTGCGTCAAATGCTAGTTCTACTTTTAGTTCTTTGCGGTATTTCCATACGATTTTCCATAGAGGTTGTACTAGTTTGCAGTCCCACCAGCAGTGTGTAAGTGTTCCCTTTTCTCTGCATCCACACCAGTATCTGTTGTTTGGGGACTTTTTGATAAAAGTCATTCTCACTGGAGTAGAGTGATAGGTCATTGTGGTTTTGATTTTCATTTTCCTGATGATTAGAGATGTTGAGCATTTTTTCATATGATTTTTGGCCATTAGTCTATTTTGTTTTGCAAAATTTTCATTCATGTCCTTTGCCCACTTCTTAATGGGATTGTTCGATTTTTTTCTTGCTGATTTTCCTGAATATAGATTCTAGTTATCAGCCCTTTATTGGATGTATAGCATGCAAATATTTTCTCCCATTCTGTTGGTTGTCTATTTGGTCTAGTGATAGTTTCTTTGGCTATGTTGAAGCTTTTCAATTTGATCAGGTCCCATTGATTTATTTTTGTTATTGCTGTGATTGTCTTTGGGGTCTTCTTCATAAATTTTTTGCCTAGGCTGGTGTCTATAAGAGTTTTCTAACATTTTCTTCTAGAAATCCTTATGGTTTAATGCCTTAGGTTTAAGTCTGTTATCCACTGTGAGTTGATTTTTTGTGAGATGTGGGAGATGTGGATCCTGTTTCAGTCTTCTACATGTAGCTATCCAATTTTCCCAGCACCATTTATTGAATAGAGATTCTTTTCTCCAGTGTATGTTTTTGTCTGCTTTGTCAAAGATCAGATAGTATATGAGGATAGTTTTATGTCTGGATTCTCAGTTCTGTTCCATTGTTCTATGTCTCTGCTCTTCTGCCAGTACAGTACTGTTTGGGTTACTATAAGCTTGTAGTATAGCTTGAAGTCTGATAACTTGATGGCTTCCCATTTGTTCTTTTCACTTAAGGTTGCTTTAGCTATATGGGGTCTTCTCTGGTTCCATACAAAGCATATAATTATTTTTTCTAGATCTTCGAAAAATGATGTTGGTATTTTAATAGGGATTGCATTGAATCTGTAGATCACTTTGGGTAGTATAGACATTTTAACAATGTTGATTTTGCCTACCCATGAGCATGGTATGGTTTTCCACCTGTTTACGTCCTCTGCTATTTCCTGCCCCCGTGTTTCATAGTTCTTCCTGTAGAGATTAAATATATTCCTAGGTATTTTATTTTCTTTGTTGCTGTTGTGAAAGATATTGAGTCTTTGATTTGATTCTCAGTTTTACTGTTGTTAGTGTATCTGAATGCTACTGATTTGTGTACATTGCTTTTGTATTATCCTGGATGTAGTTGGAGCCCATTCTTCTAAGTATCACAAGAATGGAAATACAAGCACCACATGTATTCACCATTAAATTGATACTAATTGGTCAACACTTATGTGCACATACAGGAATTAACATTCATAGAGTGTTGGGCAGGTGGGAGGTGTAAATACACCCCTAATGGATGCAATGCGTGCTCTCTGAGGGATGGGCACACTTGTCAGGTGGCGCAAAGGCAATTTATGTAACCAAAGTGTTTGTACCCCTGTAATACTTTGAAATTAAAAATTAAAAAAAAAAATAAAAAGAAGGGAATGGAGGAGCCCACAACTATAGGCAAGAAATGTCCTATAGATAATACTGCACGTACAGTCTTATATTTGCTTTTTACATTTTCCAGTATAAATTAAATTTAAATATAAACATAAAACACTGCCTTAAAAAAACAAATAAATTGGAAAGGAAGAAATAAACTGGAAAGTGGAATTTCATCAGCATTCAAGACCATGAACTATAGAGGGATAAATTTAACAAAACATGTGCAAGTCGTATACACTGAAAACTATTAATATAAATCTCTGCTGAGAGAAATGAAAGACCTAAATAAATAGCTATTCCATATTCATGAATTGGAAGACTCAATATTGTTAAAATGTTAGTTCTCCCCAAATCCCAGCAGATTTTTTTTTAATTTGACAAGTTAACTATAAAATTTATACAGAAATGCATAGGAAGAACAAAGTTGGGGCACACACATACCTTATTTCAAGACTTACTATAAAATGACAGTTCAATACAGTGTAGTAGGCATAAGGAGAGACATCTATCTCTGTCAATGAAACAGAATAAAATTCAGATGTAGATCCATATGTATATGTTCAATTGATTTTCAACTAAGGTGCTAAGGTAATTTAATGTGGAAGGAATAATCTTTTCAATAAATAAAACAACTAGATAGCCACATAAAAAAATGAATCTCGACCCTTACCTCACACCACAAATATTATCTTGATGGATTATAATATAAAGCTAAAAGTATAAAACTTGCAAGAAAATATAGCAGAATCTTTGTGATCTTGAGGAAGGCAAGATTTCCTAGGTACAAAAAAAATTACTAATAATAAAAAAGGAAAAAAGACAAATTGAACTTCATAATATGTGCAATGTTCACTCTTTCAAAGGCAACATTAAAGAAGTGAAAGTATTTATAGTACATGTATCTGACAAGGAATTTGTATCCAGAACATAAAATGAATACTTGCAACTCAAAAAATCAGATTTTTTTAAATGAGCAAAGGATTTGAATAGACATTTTAAAAAGAAGATATAGAAATGGCCAATAGCACATGCAAAAGTGCTTAATTTTGTCATTCGGGAAATACAAATTAAACCCACAATGAGATACCACTATACAACCACTCAAGTGGCTAATATTTTAAAATGTTGGCAAGGTTTTGGAGCAATTGGCCTTCTCATACAGGGCTAAAGAGATATTGCTTTGGAAAACAATTTGATGATTTCTTAAAATGATCAACATATATTTACTTTCCACGTGACCCAGCAATTTCATTCTTGGTATTTAACCAAGATAAATAAAAACATATATCCATACAAAGACTAAGAACAAATGTTCATAGCTGCTTTAGTCATAGTAATTTCAATAATAACCTATGTGTCCATCAACACATCAATGCATAAATAAGTTATAGCATATTCATACAATGGAATATTACTTAGCAATAAAAAGGAACAAACTACTGTACATGCAACATGAGTGAATCTCATAAACTTTATGCTGAGCAAAAGAAGCTAGACACAAAATAGTACGTATCATATGATTACTTTTGTATGAAACTCTAGAAAAGGAAAATCTGATCTATAGTGACAGAAATCAGAAAAGCTGTTTTCTAGGGCTCAGGATGTCAGTAGTGAGAATAAACTAAAAATAGAGATCAGAACCCTTTTGGGGTAATGTAAATGTTCACTAGGTTAATTGTGGTGGTTACACAGGTATATACATTTGTCAAAACTCATCATACTGAACACATAAAATGGATGCATTTCTTTGTGTATAAATTAGTAGAGTTGATTTTTAAATGCCACGAATAATGCTTTAAAGTGTAAAATTTATAATATTATTGACATATCTAACATAAAACCCAAATATTGTGGTAAAATGGGTTTGTGTTTTGCAGGTAATGGTTCCCTTTCCAATTATTCCTTTAAAACATTGAATCTGACATAAGATGTACCTCATTTTCACAATGATTATGCTCTCTACAAAGTTCAATAAAATTTTTGAAAAAAAGCCCTTTTAAATATCCTAGGAGTAAATAACATGTCAACTGATTTGTAAAACTGTCCCTTTAAAAAGTAAATAATATACTATGTACTATGTACAAATAATTGATACCAAAATGAAAAAAAAATGGATTTTGTTTTCATGAGGCTAACAGTGTTACACAGTGGATAAGAAAATTATGCAAATTAATACATTCCAAGATATGTCAGTAACATACCATCCCTCATGTGCCACGCACTGCAGTTGATTTAATCTGGACAACAATATTTTCAGGTAGTTTTTATTATCCACATTCATTTTACAGATGAGTTCATTGAAGTCTGGAGGGGCTAAGAAACTTGCCCAAGGTTGTAAGCTAATAAGCAGTGGTTTCGAAAAGTCTGCCTGACTCCAAAACCCATGTTCTATTACCAAATACAGAATAAAATAAAATTGAAAAGAGAATTACAAAGTGCTATGGGACTTAGAGAGCTGTCAGAAAATGCAGCTTGTTTGGAGAATCGGAAAACGACTCATGCAAGAAATCACTTTTGAATACTTGAAGAATGAATGTGATTCCAACACGCACATTGCAAGAGGGCATTTATTGCAGGCTAAAAGCTGATCGTGAACATAGAGGCAGAAAGAACAAACAACTTTGAGGAAAAGTGAGTTGTACAGATTGACGGAATCTTAGGCGTATTAGGAGAAGGAGATATCTTGAGATAACAAGACAATCAAAAGGGAGTTTTTTATTTGTTGTTGTTTGTCTATTTGCTGAAGGCGTTATAAAAGAGGGAGAGATTGATTACCTATTTGAGATAGGTTATTTTATGAAGCAAGATCCTGCTGATAGTCGGAGGGTTGGTAAGGGATTAAGAATATATATGGTGACATTAGGTTTCAAAAAGAAACTTCTTTCTCAGAAAGGAATAAAGAAAATAGAGATAGGTAGGGAGAAGAAACTTGAGGTAGGTAGCTTCTCTGACAGTAAGGTGTTCTGAAAGCAAAGAGGTCTGGAATAGCATTTTATGAATCACTTTGACTCCTCAAAACATCGTATTATTTTCATAGTCTAAGGATTAGCTTTTGCCTTTAGGATAAAAGAATTCACATCTCTTTATTATTAATATAACCTGAGCCCCTGGGGTACCAATGGAACATAGTCTCCTAGTACCTGCCATCAAAATTCTCTGATCCACCCTTGAGCCCAGGAGTTCGAGGCTACAGTGAGCTATGATCTGGCTACTGCACTCCAGCCTGGGTGACAGAGCAAGACTCTGTCACTAAGGAAAAAAAATAAATAAAAGTTGCTTTTAATAAAAAGCCTCAGATCCAGCTAGGCAGATCTTTTTATTGTCCATAAACTGAACTGGATAGATTTTAATCTAAGTTTTTATTCTGTTTGCTCTCCCCGCAAACTGTTATGTTCCCTTCTTTCTTGCTTGTATAAATCTCATTCACTCTTTAGGGCAGCATTCAATAGCAATTATTTTAAATATCTTTCCCTGACCACTTCAACTCATATCATTTTCTTATTCTTCTCTGGCTCCAACAGTTTGTCCTGATAGTGTGTCATTCATTTTAGCATTTCATTATGTATTGTTTTCTTCTTTTATTTACCTTACACTTGTGTCTGTTTTGTCTATGAAGAAGAAATGCATAGCAGAGATCATGAACTACATTTTGAAAAATCCTTCTCAAAGGCTCATTAATGTTTTGTAGTTGTAAATAGCCTTGTTGAGGTATAAATGACATACAGTAAGCTGCAGGTGTTTAAAGTGTACATTGTACTCTTCGTTTTTATTTTTGTATTCACTCAGGATAATTATTTTCAGTCGGCATGTGCATTTTCAGTCTTCATGGGCATGTGACCTGAGTCGTCCCACAGAGTGAGTTCTGTGCTGAGAAGGGCTCTATGTTTGCTTGAACGCTCTGCTGTCACTGTTTTGAAATTCTTATTAATTTATGTGTTCCTATGTTGTCCTTTTGCAATGGGCCCACAAATTATGTAGCTGGTCCTGGAGTAAGAGATTCACCCATGTGAGGGTGTGTATTAATAGTTTATTCTCTTTTTTTTCAGTTACAAATGAAGTATGTATGAACATTTGTGTACAAGTCTTTACATAAAAATGTGTTTTCATTTCTCTTTAATACTTAGATGTGGAATGACTAAGCTAATCCTTAGACTGGGAAAATAATAAGATGTTTTGAGAAGTCAAACAAATCATGGTAGATGTGTGTGTCTAACTTTTTAAGAAACTGCCAAACTGTTTTTCTAAAGTTGTTGAACTATTTTACATTCATCATCTGTGTATGAGAGCTTCAGATGCTCCACGTCCTGCCCAATACTTGGTATGGTCAGTATTTGAAATTTTAGCTATTCTAATAGATGTGTTATCTCATTGTGGTTTTAATTTTCGTTTCCCTAATGACTAATTAGAAGCTCAGCAGCTTCTTTTCATGTGCTTATCTGTCAACTGTATATTCTCTTTGCTATAGTACCTACTCAAATCTATTGCCCAATTGTTTAGTGAATAGCTTTCTTATTATTAAGTTTTGGGGGTACTATATGTATATATTCTGGATGCAAGCCCTTTATCAGATATATGATTTGCAAATATTTTTTCCTAGTTTGTGGGTTGCTTTTCATTTTTTAGGCATCTTTCAAAGAGATGATATTCTTAATTCTGATGAAATTCTGTTTACTAATATTTTTCTTTGAAGGATTGTGTTTTCAGTGTTATATCTAGGAAATCATTGCCTAACCCAAGGTCACAAAGGTTTTGTCCTATTTTCTTCTGGAAATTTAATAGTTTGAGTTTTTACATTTAGGTCTATGATCCATTTTGAGTTAATTTTTGTATATAATGTGAGGTATGGAATGAGGTTCATACTTTTGCTTAGGGATATCTAAATATTACAACACCATTTGTTGAAAACCTATCCTTTCTCTGCTGAATTGCCTTTGTACCTTTATAAAAAATCAGTTGCCCACAAAAACACAAACATATTTCTATGTCTATTCTATTCCATTGATTTGTCTATCTTTATGCCAGTACCATACTGTCTTGATTACCATAGCTTTATAACAAATCTTGAAATCAGGTAGTGTTAGTGATTTGTATTTGTGATAGTGTTAATGACAGTGCTAAAGATGTTAGTGATCTGTAATGTGTATGTTCTTTGCATATCATGCTATTAATAGAACTTGACGAGGCATGGTGTGTTTATTTCAACAAGATAAGAGCAATGATATCCCTAGTGAGAAGTGGTGTCGTTAACTTAAAAGAAAAAACAATTTAAAAACGTACCCAGTTTTTCTATTTGTAGGCATCATAACAGGAATGAACATCAGGAATAAAGGTAGTGGATTCAGGAGGGTACTTGTGAAATGTAGCAGACATGAGTAGTGGAAGCACAATTAAGAGCAAACACAGAGAAAGAGAATGAGAACTGAAATGTGAAGAGTGAGAAACCTTTAAACAGAGAGGCATTAATCTAGAAAATGATAAATTGAGCATTTTGGTTTGGAAGGAATACCAGAAGTTATTATTTTTGAATTTATTATTATCAGAATTTATTATTAGCCCAGCCTCCTTAGTTCTTTTATTGATGTGAAAACTGAGGCGCAGTGAAGGTTCTCTAGCTTATGTAGAATCTCCTTTAGAACAGAATCAATCATATAAATTTGGTTCTAGGCTAACAGTTGAAAGTCTAGATGTTGTAAGTAAAATCCTATTCTCAGAATAGAATTTATCTTAATCTTGTGTACAGTTGAAAAGAACGTGTACTTGGCTTTCATTGGATGTAATGTTCTATCGACTTCAATTAAAACAAGTTAGTTGAATGTGTTGTTCAAGTCTTCTACAGTACTGATTTTCTATTTGTCCTATCAAGACAGGGAAGTTAAAATTTCCAACTATAATCACAGAGTTGTCTATTTTTCCTTGAAGGTCCATCAGTTTTTGTTTCATGTACTTTGAAGGTCTGTTATTTTATGCAAAAATGTATAGGACTATATCCTCTTGATTATTTGACACTCTTCTCATTATAAAATGATATTCTGTATACCCAGTGATATTCATTTCTCTGAAATTTACTTTGACATTAACATAGCAACTCCAGCTTTGATTAGTATTAGCATAGTATATCTTTTATACCCTCATACATTTTTCAAGTGGATTTCTTGTAGATAGTCTGGTGATTTTTTATTGGATGTCAGACATTATATATTTTATCTTGTTGGGTGCTCAATATTTTTATGTTCCTTTAAACATTCTTGAGCTTTCCTGGCACAGTGTTCCTAAAATCCTTGGACTTTCTGAAGTGGTGTGTCTTTCTGTAGCTAATGAGATGATTGGTGGCTGGGAACTCCTGAATTAACCTTAGGATAGGGCTATTGGTCAGAAAAAACAACCATGCGATTAGTGGTTTGGAACTTTCAGCCCTACCCCTCGACCTCCACGGTCACAAGGGCTGAAGACTGAGTTGATCACCAATGGGCAATGATTTAATCAATCATGCCTACATAATGAAGCCTCCGTAAAAAACCAAATGGCAGGATTTGGAGAGCTTTCTGGGTTGCTGAACATGTAGAGGTGTTGAGAGGGTAGCACACCTGGAGAGAACATGTCCCATGGGTTTCGTTTTTTTCCACATTTGGTTTTGAGGTCTCTCTTGTGACAGTGGCTATAAACTCTAGCCCTGCCCTGACTGGACATTAGGAACTCGGTCGTGGATGTTTACAATGCACCTTTCACACATTATTATCATTTTCCTGGCAGACTAATGCATAAGTGTCTGATTCATGACTTGGTATCCCTCTCACCAGAAACTTGTTTATACTGACATACACACTTGTAGCTCTTGTCTGACTTGCATCCAGTTTCCTTCTACCAAGATAGCTGCTCTCTAGCAGGGCCCAGATCAGGAAAGAAGCTAAGTTAGTTAGGGTGCGTTGGTCAGGTGAGACACAGAGAAGGCAACTTAAGAAAACTCATGAAATAACAGAGGCTCCCGTTCCTCTTGCGACAGTCCAGTCTGTGGCTTACAGATCCCAGAGAGAAGAGAGCAGCGTGCCTCACGGGGCCCATGGGAAATGGGAAGCTGTCTGGGACAAAGCTCGACCAGTGGGTGGGGAGCAAAAGAGGCAGTGAGAGAGCAAGAGACCTGTGGGATGATGCCTTTTTGGGATTCAGGGCATTATCCAAGTAGGTTTCCCATAGGGAGTTCTAATAGGTGGGTTTAGAGCAGGTACCGTGTTTCCCCGAAAAAAAGACCTACCCATAAAATAAGCCCTAGCAGGATTTCTAAGCATTTGTGCAATAGAAGCTCTACCCCAAAAATAAGACCTAGTGATGGGCGTGGCTACGCAGCGCATCTGCACAACCCATGCATGTCATCATGGAGCGGTAAAAAAGATGAGCAGCTCTTCTCATCTGCCCCATGGGAGCTCTATTGCTCGACATGACATATTGGGGCCAATGGTTCTAAAGGAAATAGAGTTGCAAGAAATTCAGGATGGAATTTGGGATTTGGAGAGTTATGATGATGATCCAGAAGAAGATGAATTAACTATATTTGAATAAATGTAGATTGTTGTACCGTACTTAAAAAAAATAACACATCCCCTGAAAATAAGCCCTGAGGTGTCTTCTTGAGGAAAAATAAATAAAAGACCCTGTCTTTTATTCGGCGAAACACAGTAGGCACAAGTTCAGTGGAGTCACATTGTGACTAAGAGGTAGTCATTGCAACATATCCACACAGTCCGTGCAAGGTGTTGTCAGGGTTAGTGGGGCAAGTCAAGTAGGTTGTATTTAGCTGTCCCCTACAGAAGGTGGCTGTGTAAGACAGATATCTGGATCAGCCACACTGGGGAGTTGGGAGGACGCAGAGAACTGGAAACTGTGTCAAGGGTGACTGAGCCCCGCTTTTGATATAGAAAGTTCAATTTACATTCAAAATGGATGCCCAAACAACATAAAATTGTAAGGATTCACTACAGCATGGGAGTTCCACATCTCTTCTCCCATACTTTGTCCTACAGTTAGAAGCACACGTGACAACTTAGACTTGTGATTGTTGCTTGAAGTGGGGGAAGTATTGTGGGAGCCCTTAATTCGTGGGATCTGATGAAGAATTGAGTTAAATTGTAGGACACGCAATTGGTGTCCACAGAGAATTGAAGAATTTCTTGGTATGGAAAACCCCCACATATCTGGTCACAGAATAGTTCTGTGTTTAGTGTGAGTACAGAGAAAAAGTATTTGTTTTTCCCTAATGTTCTCTGAAATATGACGGGTTTTCCTCCTGTCTGATGAGAATAAGCACTCTTGGCTTCATGTGAACTCCTAATATTCTGTCTTCCAAATTCCAGTCTCTTGGTCTCCGTAAACTCTGACCTTTCTCTCTTCATTACAATAAGATCTTTTGGTTCTTTTGGGGTTCCCCCTCCTCATGCCACAGTTCAGAAACTGATGACAGGCAGAGAGCTGATGCAATCATAAGGCTCACTGCATATGTTTCCTTTCTCCCTGGAATCACAGTCCAGTGCTGCCTGTTGTCTCATGTTTGAAATCGATTGTTCCATATATTTTGTCCAGTGTTCTATTTGCTCAAGGTGAAAAGATAAGTCTGGATCCTATTACTCTCTCACGGCCAGTAATGGAAGTTTGCCATTTTAATCATAACATATTCTATTTCTTTACTGCATTTAACAAACTCTTATGAAGCACCTACTGTGAAGAGCCCAGAAATATAAAAATAAATGATTTACAGACTGATGCTTATACAAGTAAGTAAAAAGTTACAATATTGTGGTAGCTTTTAAGTAAATCCCCAAATTCCATGACACTCCTTTCACCAAGAGGTAAATTTTATTTCCTCTCCCCTTGAGGGCAGATGCTGTGGCTGCCTGTCCAGTAGAATATGACTGAAATAACACTGTGTCCATTTCCTAGCCCAGGTCTTAAGAAATTGGCAGTTTCCTCTTTCTGCCCCTGGGAATGCTCAGTCTCATGCCCATCCCATATACTGGGAGGAACCAAGCAGACACATAGGAGGTCCCATGTAGTTGTTCTGGCTCATAATCCCAATGGCTCAGCCAACTGCTAGCATCAATTGCCAGACATAAAACTGAGCAAATTTTCAAATGATCGCAGCCCTAGCTGTAGAGTCATCCCAGGCTCTGAGTCACTCCTGCTCACACTGTGGAAGAGTGGCAAGCTGTCCCGGCTGAGCTCTGACCAAATTTCTGTTCGTAAGCAAAAGAAGTGATTGTTCTTGCCCTAAGATGCTAAATTTGGGGTGGTTTTTACATAGTAAGAGATATCTGGAACAAGTATCATACCATTAAGTGTTATGATAGAGGTGGCCAATTAACTAATTAACCAATATTTATTATGTGTCTATTACTGGTTAGGTACTGAGTCAGGAAAGGCTTTTATTTTTTATTTTTTTTATTTTTATTTTTTTTTTGAGACAGAGTCTCACTTTGTTGCCCAGGCTAGAGTGAGTGCCGTGGCGTCAGCCTAGCTCACAGCAACCTCAAACTCCTGGGCTCAAGCCATCCTGCTGCCTCAGCCTCCCAAGTAGCTGGGACTACAGGCATGTGCCACCATGCCCGGCTAATTTTTTTTCTATATATATTAGTTGGTCAATTAATTTCTTTCTATTTATAGTAGAGATGGGGTCTCGCTCTTGCTCAGGCTGGTCTTGAACTCCTGAGCTCAAATGATCCGCCCACCTCGGCCTCCCAGAGAGCTAGGATTACAGGCTTGAGCCATCGCGCCCGGCCTCAGGAAAGGCTTTTAATAAGTGAAATCTAAGTGGAAGTTTAGAGAAGGTCTAGGATCTAAATAGAATAAAAGCAGAAAAAGCAGAAGAGTTTCTTGCTTGAACATATAAGAAGTATGGTGGCATTTGGACAACTGCCAGTAGTTCAGAAAGACTAAAGTAAGAAAAAATTGTGAAAAGACGAGGTATAGAGGGGCCAGTTCATTAAGTAGATAATACTAAGAAATTAGGTTTAAACCCAAAGGCAGAAGACTACTCTGTACACCTGTAATAGCGTAGTTTATTTACAACTGTTTTCACCATAGGCTGTACTCCAAAAAAGGTTAAACACATAAAGCTTTTATCCATATAATATTTCCAGCATCTACAATGGTACTTTGGCACGAATAAGGAGTTAATACAAATTTACTGAATGACTGAGTGACTGAAGAACAATGTAAGAATTTTAAGGGAATGATACAATCAGATTTGTGTGTTAGAAAATTCATTCTGGCAGTAGTGTGAATGATTTGGAGATGGTAGGCATATCAGTCAGCTTGGGCTGCCATAACAAAATACCATAGAGTGACTTAAACAACAGAAATTAATTTTCTCATAGTTCTGGAGGTTGGAAGAAGTCTGGGATCAGGTACTAGCATGGTTGGGTTTTGGCGAAGGTTCTCTTACTGACTTGCAGATAGCAAGCCTTCTCACTGTGACCTCACACAGCAGAAAGAGGGAGAGAGAGCAACCAATGGCATCCATCTTGTAATCTCATCCCCAGGGCCCCAGCCTCATGACGTCATCTAAATCTAATTAGCTCCCAAAGGCCCCATCTCCAAATACCATCATATTATGCATTAAAGGCTTCAACATGTGAATTTTGGGGGATAAAATTCAGTCCTTAGCAGTAACAAAGCAGAAAACACAGCAGGAGGTGAATGTAATAACTTGTCCAAGAGATGATGAAAGTGTGAACTAAAGTAGTGACAATGAGGCTGGAGAGGAAGGGCTAAATTTGAGAAATAGTAATCGTTCCTACTTGGGTTGGAATTATTAAACTTCAATAACCTTTCTGAGATATTCCTTTCCCTGAACCTTAAAATGACAGATCTTTTCCTGGAGTAATTCTATTTGTATGTCGGTATCTTTGTTTTTAACGTAGAAAAATTTCCAAAAACAACTGAGAATAAAGGGATATACCATTTTAAAATTAACCACAGAATTTATTAAACACATAATATTACAGAAGTATTTTAATGTGAAATTGATAGTCTTTAAAATGTTTTAAAAACTATGGAAATACTAAAAGTGAAATTCCTGTAGAGTGTTAATGTTTTGAAGGGATAAAAGGGAAGCTAACCTCAAAATATAAATCATTTTGTTTTTTATATTTGGAGTTTATGTTAAATATAACAATATCCAAAATTTCATAATTTAAAAATATTATTCATATAGAATATTAATTATCAAAATCTCTTTCTCAATTTGAAGCTATAATCATTATTCTAGGTCAGAATACATGGGTATCACTATTATACTAATACATGTTACTCTCAATGCACACATATTGATAAGTAAGGCTTGAACAGTTTGTTCACTAGCTTATTGCTGGCAATAGAATAATTCTGTCTGGGCCACAAAGCATATCCAAATGCATTTTCATAAATATCTGGCTCTGACACAGGGCGATTATGATAATGTGCCCAAGATACTGCTTATGAACCTGAGGTGGACAAGTCATCACTGATTCTGTCAGCCCAGCAATCAAGAGGTTTTTGAGAGAAAATGCTCTGCTTTCCATATCAATAGTGATGTTTTGCAAGAATTTTACGCTTGTCATAATGAAACACAAGCAAGCTTTTGGTGTAGGCCCCTCAAATTATTAATATCCTGGTGGTACTAACATATCACATTTTTTTACATGGTTGTGTTTTAACATTTTTTTTCTGTTTAAAGAAATACATGCTCATCAATAAAATATTTGGAAACTATAAAATGCATAAAGAACAAAAATATCCAGAATCTTGCCAGAGATAATTATGTCATATTATTTTCCTTGTATTCCTTTCAGACTTTTAAAATTGTATTTGTAATTTTACAGGGTTTTGTAACCTAAAAACTTATGTATTCAGATGTCTTTCTATGTAAATATAGATATTATCCACTTTCAATGGCTATATAGTTTTTACATCATGTATACTAATTATAACGATTACTTACACTTATTTAATGCTTACTATATGCCAGGCACTGGTATAAGGATTTTGCTTGATCCTTGGCCCTTTGTTCCGTCCTCACAACCCTATTATTATTTGTTTCTTACAGATGAGGAAACTAAGAGACCAAGAGTTGAAGCAATTTGTCCAATATCTTAATGTTGGACATTTTAGTGGTCATCAATGCGCTGGTATTATAAACAATGTTGCCATGTATATCTTTGCTCATGTTTTTAAACAATGTTTTTAGAATAAATTCCCCCAAATGGAATTGCTGGGTCCAAAGATATCCGCGTTTTGAAAAGCTTGTTACATACTTCCAAATATTTGCCTAAGGAGGATTATACTGTATTAATACCTACTTCATCCAACAATATGCGAGTGTCGGATTCCCCACATCCCGATTTTTAATCTTTGTCTGAATGACAAAACACATTGTCTAACTGCTACTTAATTTGCATATTTCACTTTCAGAAGTGGAACTTCATTTTTAATGGATTTTTTGTTAGGCATTTATTGTATACTATGATACTAGTCCTGTTGACATGTCAATATTTGTTTCCTGCTACATTTGGAAGCGCTATAATTTGGGTATCATTTGCATAATTTCAATTTACGAGCAAGATGAGTTTACTAAGTTTGTTCCAAGTGGGACGCAAATTCTCTAGCAGATGCTCCTTAAAATTTCTACATGACAGAGAGAATAATTTGTATTTGTTAAATAAACTTATACATAAATAAAATAATTCAAGCAACAATTTTAAGTTGCTAGGACTCACTAATCAATGTCTAGCTCCAAGTTTCAGTTTTCCTTCTGGGCTCAGTGTAGGGAGGCTACGTTGGGCTGTGAAAGACTCATTTTCTAATCCCCACATCTGCTCGGTGACTGCACGGTTAGTCAGTGGGTGCCAACGCCCTAGTAGAAGGGCGGTCCCGAGAGATTCCGAAGCCGGGCGTTCAGGGACGCCCGGGAAGGTGCCAGCGTTACCTCAGCCTCTCCGAAGGAGCCGCGCGCCTGACACTCCCCTCTCTGGGGATTCGAGCTAATCCCTTCAGCTCACATGACTTCATCCAAGCAAGTTTCTTGTCACCTCAGACAGCAAGTGGGACTCACAGCCCTTTTACTTAAAAGGTGACCCAAAGGAGCGTCCGTCCCCTTTCAGAGGGAACTGCAAGTTATAACAACCCACCCAGGGAGAGGTAGAAAGGGGCTTGGCTCGACCCACACTCAACCCGTTTTCTTTCTCCCCGACCCTGATTCACTCCTGGGGTCCTTAGTAGACTTCGGCACGCCAGGAGGACCCCGGCCTCCGGAGACCCGTGGGCAAGGGAAAAGCAGAAAACACAGGCACTAATTCCACTCTCATGTGTGACTAATCAAAAGAGGAGTCAGGAAGAAGGGACTCCTTGGCTGACGTTTTACCGGCAGGGCAGGTTCGGGGCAGGTTCGGAGTAGGCAGCGCCGAGGTCGCCCAGATTCCCGACATGCTCCGCGCGGGGGCCTTCGCGGCTCCTTTGCTGTTGCCGCCGCCGCCGCGGTTGCTGGGGGTGGGTGAGAGGAGGAGCCGTCACGGACCCTGTGGAGTCAGTCTCTGTTGCTGTTTTTTGCCTGAGGAGTCTTCCTTCCTACGTCGCACCCTGAATCCCGTGGTGTCGAGGGGGAGTCCCTGCGGACACCTCGCAGGCAGTGGAGATGCCTCTCTTTGCCACCAATCCCTTCGATCAGGATGTCGGTAAGTGTTTTTGCCGCTCCCTGCCCGTTCCCCGCCGGACTGCAAGCCCCCTCTGCCCCTCTCCGCGTACGTTCTGGGCCCCCGAGCCAGGGCCAAGCTCTTCCCCTTTCCCGAGGCTCCTTCCTTAAGAGCTGGGAGAAGGTTGAGGGCTTGGCGCATCCTGTTCGAAAGAAATGGGACCCAGGGAGCATGTGAAAGGGCCCTTGAGCTGGACTGTGGGTTTCGAAAGAACTGCTGAAGGGGTTTCTGTAAAGGGCCTCGGAGGAGCAGCTGGTGTAGCATCTGGTGCTGGGACTGTGCTTCTGGAAGAACAGCGAAGGACTGAGGCGTATCTAGGCTAGAGTAGGATTATAAACCGCATTAACCGAAGTGTTTCCCTAGGCAAATGTTAAGCGTTTGGAGCTGCAAGAATGTTTTGGGTAAGGTTCCTTAGGGTCTTAAAATCCCTTGTAGCGGTAGCTGGAGGAGAGCTCTGGTTAAAGGTAAGCTTTCAGAAATGTTGGGAGGGATGAAGATGAACTACATGGCAACAGCTGAAACCGATTGAGGACCTGCGGCTTGGGATTGCCTTTCTTAGGTTAGGTGTGTGCACTTTGAGAAGTGTGGAAGAGGACCTTGAATCTGGAAAGGCGTTTGAAATGCTAAATTTTTGTTGTTATTTGGTCCTGATCATATCAGTCCAACAGGTTAGTTTTTTGTTTATTCATTTTTTCCTGGTCTGAGGATAATAATTAAGGGAATTTGAGTTTCCAGGAAGAGAATTTTGGGGTAATTTGAATACACTTAGGCACAGAAGTGTGGAATGAAGGAGAGTCAAATACCATATCCAAATATCCTAAGGCAGAATTTAATGATTATTCTAGTAAAGGAATACAAAGACAACCTTATGAAGTTACTTTCTACTTCTTCGTGTATTTTAATTATGAAAGGTAGGTGCTGAATTTTGCTTTTTTAGCTCTTCCTTCCTGAAGCTTGGAGGTTTGGGTTAAGACTAGAAAAGGGTTCAGTCCTATCTATGCCACTTCCTAGCTCACAGTGAAATCCTAGGCAAATCAGATTCTTGAAGTTTCAGTGTCCTCATCTTTAAAGAGGGGAAAAGAAGTCATTCTGTTCTTTGATTAAATGAAATAAAATGTGTTGAGGGTCTACTACAGTGCTTTTATATTGTAGGCACTTACTAAAGGCTAGCTTTTTTGTTCCAGTTTTAAATGAATGTCCTGAATCTTAGCAGGGCACGGAACTTTGGAGATCACCAATAATACTTGATAAATAATGAATTGGAAAATTACATTTAATTTAATAAGTACTTTGCACACACTATTTACAGGACACAGTGCTTAGTGACATAAGAGATTGTAATGAACAACACCTGGTTGCTGCTGTGAAGCAGTTTTACAACCTATTACATCAATCTCTAGGGCAAATGCTTAAAATAAAATAATTTAACACCTGCTTCTTCTGTTTCCAGCATGTTTGTCTAGTTTTCATGGTCTTGTGTAATTTAAATACCAACTACCCAGTCACCTTTATATCCTAGTGACTTTTTGAACACATTATTTGCACTGGATTCAGATAAATTTCTTAATGTCAAACCTGTTCCTACTACCTACACCACCCAGTTCAAACATAAGCGCCTTCTTGCCTCTCTACTTTTGCTTCTATTATTTCATCTATCTTTCAACATATCCTGATGTTTTAAAGCCAGCTCAGAATCCAACTTGTTATACCAGAATCATTTTCTGTTCACTCTAGCCAAGGGTTTCTCGTAGCAACATTATTGACAGTTTGGACAGATACAATATCTTTGTTATGGGGATTCTTTCTATCTTCTGCAATGTAGGGTGTTTAGCTTCATCCCTGGACTTTACCCATTAGATAGATGCCACTGGCACCCAACCCCCAGTCATGATTTTAAAAATCTCTGGACAGTGCTAACTGTTCCCTGGGGGGATAAAATAGCTCCCAGTTGCTCTAGTTCACTGTAATTTCCACCCTTTTACGAACTCCTACAAATTATTTTAGTATTTTTTGTCTTTACTAACTTACTTAGCATTGAAGATAGTTATATCCTGTTTTTTGCTCTTAATTAGTGGTTGCAACATAGGAGGTGCTTAATAAATGTTTGTTGAGAATATGTCAGTTGAGCCTGCTAGACAGTAATCTTCTTGAGTATAGGGACATTGTTTTGTTCCAGAAAAGCTTACTTTTTAAAGTTAGCCTTTGGTATTTGGATCAATTCTGTCCTCACAATCCATGTGTCAAAATATCATGAAGGGTTAATCTAGCTAAGAAAACACTTCAGAGATTCCCAGTAAGTAATCCTTGCACAGTATCCAATAGACTCTCATGTTAAATTTTTTACCTGTTATGGCATATAGAATACAGTATGTAGAGTACATTTAACAATTTTCTTTCTTACCTTGTCCATCAATGAGTGTGTCAGTGACGTTAAAGTACTCCCACTAACTCATTCATTGTTATTAATCACTTAACATTTGTATATATTTGCACTTATTCAGAATTATTTGTCCTTAGCTTTGTTCATACACTGAAAATGAATCAGAAATTCACTGACTGATTTATGTAATACAACATTTCTTATAAAGAAGCAAAATGCTGGTGATAGCTTTTCCCTTGAAGAAATGCCTAAACATGTACTAGAATGTGAGCTCCATGAGGACAGGAATTTTTGTTTGATTTGTTTACTACTTTGTCCCTAGTATGTAGACCAGGGCCTGGTACTGATGAACATTCAGTAAATATTCACTGGAATAAATGAATCTTATTTTGTACCTTGTATTTCTTCTAAATTCTACTTTTGAATTATAAAGGTAACTCAGTCCTTCAAGTTGTTATTTCGTAGTCCCTAGTGACTTCCATCTTGCCAAATCAGTGGACAATTTCTGGTCCATTTCTTTGTTGATCTCTTAAGCATTCCTGTTTGATACACCATACTTTATTGGTGGGATTCCAGGACACCAAACATTTTCTGATTTTCTTCTTAGCTCTCTTTTTAGTCCTTTTTGCTTCTTTTTGCAACTTCCAAACTTCGAATGCCCTGGGGCTCAGTTCTAGTACCTGTTCTGCTTTGACATTTTTTTCCCTTAGAGTCTTAGGAGGCAACTTAGCTTAGTGTTCAGAATTCAAACTCTGGAGCCATGCTGCTTGAATTCAAATCCCAAATTTGCTGCCTACCTGCACTGTGATTTTTGGCTAGTTGCTTAGGATACTCTGTGACTTAGTTTCCTTATCTTTAATACGGAGTGCAAGGTTAATGATAGTTCTTAACCCAGAGGCTTGTTAAGAGGGTTGAGTTCGTATTTGTAAAGCACTTAGAAAAATTTCTCTGCTTTTTATTTATAAAGTAAGATTTAAAAAAGAACCTCATCTAACTTCTTAGCTGTAAATAACATGTGTATTCTGGTGACTCCTAAATGTATGTTCTTAGTCTCAGGGTCTTGCCTGAGCTCCAGACTTAGATATTCATCTACTCAGCCAGCATCTTCACCTGTATTCTGCTTGGAGTTTAAAAACAAACATGTCCGAAACTCAGTTTTTAGTTCTCTCCCCAAATCTGTTCATTCCTTCATCCTTGCCCATCTCAGTATATGACACCATTAATATTTACAGTCACTCGGCTCTAATATCTAGGCTTCATCATTGATTCTTCTTATTCCTTCACATTTTATATCCATTCTATCAGCAAGATCTTTTTGCTCTACTTTAAAAATATATTGAGAATGTCATCACTTCTCTCCATCTCACCACTATTATCTTACTTCAGTCATTGTTATCTTTTTTATAGGTTATGGCAAGAGCCTTCTAGTAGGCTTCTTTGCTGCCACTCTTGCCCCTATTATATAATTAGTTCTCATTTAAGAAGGCCTGTGATCTTTTAAAAATGTTAATGTCACTTACCTGCTCAGAACCTTCTGGTAGCTTCCCATCCTACTTAAAGGGAAATGCCAGTATTTCATTGTGGCCCACAATCTGGTCCCTTCTTATGTCTCTGTTATGTTTCTGATCCCCAAACTTTCTTGCATTCCATGCTTCTTGGATCTGTACACCCCAAGTTCATTCCTGCTGTTTTCTTTTCCTGGGATATTCTTCCCCCAAGTATTTGAAGGTTTAGATTTCACATCATTCTGGACTCTCTTCAAAAGTCACTTTTTAAAAGAGGCTTTCCCTGATTACTTTTTGTAAAAAATATCCATCTTTACCCCCACTTTGTTTCTTTGTTCCATTTTATTTTTCTTCGTAGCACTTACCTACCTGACATTAATTGATTGTCTTTTGTGTGGAATGTAAACACCATAAGGATGAGAACTTTTCATTTCTATCTCTGATACCTTAGCTACTGGTACATAGTAAGCACTCAATAAATATTTATTGAATAATGAATTATTGACATTTTTCTGGATCATCAGTCATGTATCTCTATTTGGTGTTCTGTTATCACCTAAAAATATCCATCTACCAGAAAACCAAATGTATCATTCCCAGGCAGGTTCTTAATTCATTCTTTGGTAATATTATAGAGTTCTGGTTATTTTGACTTGAAACTCAAGCAGCATCTTTGAATTATTCTGCTGTGCTAAATCATCATGACTTTGTTTTTTATAGTAGAACATTTGCATTCCTAGTCAGACTACTTTGGACCAGTCCACATCCTACAGACTTGGATGTGTTTTTAGTCTGTTTTGCTTAGTGTAGTCAGTATCATAAATCATAGTCATATTAATCTTAAATGTTAATGTCACATCATTCTCCTGAAGTATGTGATGGAAAGACCTTGGGCTTTGAGTTTAAAATGCAACTGCACTATTTACTACTAGTAAATGGGCAAAATACGTAGTTGGATAGGTACAGAATCTCTTTGAGTTCATTTTATACCTCTGTAAATTGGGATAAGATTTATAATCCCTTATGGGATTGCTATGAGGATTACTTGTGAAAACACATGACATTCTAACTCTTTGTTGGAGCTGAATATGCTTCAGATATCTCAAATTCACCATGTTCAAAACCATATTGAAACTTTTCTCCTTAATTATGCTTTTCCTCAGTTTTGATAATTGATACCTCAATTTACTTAGTCACACAGTTTAAGAACCTGGGAGTCATTCTTGACTTCTGTAGTTGTAATTCTCTACATTCTAAGCAACAAATATATACTGTGTGCCAGACACACTGAACATGCCTTTAAAGATTCCAGTGTTGCTATAGTCTGCATGATCTTCCTAAAAGCTCTTGAATCCACCCATTCATCCCTTCATTAATGCCTCCCATCCTTTCTATTCTCATTGCAACTGCTAGGCAGGTTTATATCACTGCTTTCTTCGATAAATACAGTAGCCTTTAGTTGTTCTTCCCTGCCTTCAGTCTGTCCTCATTCATTTTCCAGGTGGCTGATAGTGATATTTTAAAAATATAAATGTACTCATATGGATCCTCTGATTAAAATATTTCAACAAATCTATAGCTTTCACAGTAATTTGAACTTCTCAGCATGATACGTAAGACCTCTTTAGCATTTGGCTCTTTTTTAACTTTTCAGCCTCACTTTCCACTTTTTTCCTAAAGGCATATTTCATTCCTTATTGGTATTATACCACTGTGCTTTTCAGGTGTGGGTCTAATGGTCAGACACATCTTTCTCTTCATTAGTCTCCTCTAGAGTGGTTTTAAGGAGATGATGCATGTAAAGCACTTCTCACAGGACCTGACATGTAGTAAGCAATAGATTGTCTCCTTTTATAATAAAGTTAGAAACAAATGTGGTGACTGTTGGATTCTAAGGGCTGCAATCCGTTACTGTCAAAACATAGGAGAGAAATGTATAAATCAGAATACAAGTATGTTAAAGGTCTGATATCCATTGGATTAAGAAATTATATTCTTTGATTTTTCTGTTCCTATTTTATCTCTCCTGTAAGCTGTTCTTTCTAATGCTTTCAGGTTATCATTTCTATTTTGTGCTCTTCTCTGAAATGCTTCCGTGTTGTTCTTTTGACACCTACTTCCCTTTCTGGTTAGCAGAGCTTCAGATTGCTCTTTACAGATACAATTTCCAGTTGTCAGGAGGGTCAGGGACATTAGATGAAACATTTTCAAAGAATCGATTTCCCCTAATTGCAAAAAGAGTGTAATTTCTTTCAGATTTGCTTTCTCTGTTGGCCATTTTTGATGAACTGTCACCTCTCCAAGCTGACTGAATGACAGTCTTTTCCCTACAGCTCGAGCATGATGAGCAGTCATTCTGCTCGCGTTTCTCACCTCCCCAAATCTTTGACAATCAAGATATTTTGAGAAAATCAAAAGTAGCCGCTTATCAGAAGAAAGTTCTCGAATCCATTCAGAAGACTGTTGAAATTCAAATGAGGCTCTGTGTGTGATTTTTATAGGTACTGCTGGGCACATTTCTCAATCTCTTCTTTTTGCGTATTAGTGTATGTGTAATCTGAGTATAAAATGAGATCATTAGGAAGCTTTGAATTCTTTAAAAGCAAGTCAGTGTTATTTTTGTTTGTCGCTTTTCCCTTTCCTACAAACCCAGTTTTTGTCTTAGAAAATAAATAGTTTTGACTTCATTTGCTATTCACAGAACCATTTACAACTGCTACTAGTAGCTTATATTCTTGTGATTTAAAAATAGTTTTTTCTTTTATAACTAGGAAGAATTGTGCTACTGATTTTGAGGCAGCATCAATAAATGATGTTAAATAATTTTAGAATTCTGAGATGAGTTGCATTTCTGATCTGTACCTACAAATTTGAGTCAGATGCTGATCCTGTTTATGTGTAGGAAAGTGAAGAAGGTAGTTCTTTAGTGTTCAGTGTAATATCTGCTTATCACTATACCACACATTCTTGGGTATGTCATTAATTCAGGAACTGTAAGATCATACTTAATTATGATCATAGGCAGTTTATATTTTAATCAGACACAGGCCTATCTTTTTCAGTTAACTATTAACTTTGAATAAGTTATGTTTTAATGTGCTCAGCTGTTATATTTAGTTATTTTTAAAATGTTTTTTAGTTGCCATCAATAAGGAATGTATTTGTTTTAAAAAAATATCCAAATGCTGGCATTGTCCAGAAAAATTTAATAGGTTTATTTATAATTGTTATAAAGTTGAACTGCTGAAATTCGTTCACTGAAACATTTTGATTTGCATTAATGCTTTGCATCTCCCACACTTATATTAAAAATTTACACATTAAATTGGAAAAACTGCCAATACCTGACTTCTGTCCCCTATGTTTCCACTCACAGCCATATACTTAGATACCTTTTTGACCCCCATGGGAAAAAATATCTAACATTCAGAACTACCAATAACAGGAAGTAGAGACTTTTTTTTAAAAGAGTGAAACATTTCCCATCACAGGTGGATTCTTAAGCATGTTCTCCACGTATGCAGCGTGCTAACTGGATGTCTTTTGGTACCAGGTCTGTAGTTATGAGGTCTCTTCACCCCTCTGGTAGAGGGTGCACTCTTGTAAGCAGCTTTTGTAGCCCAGTTGCTCGGTACTTTTCCACCAGTTGATTTGCAGGTAGTTTGTTTTGTTTGAACCTCCTTACTTATTCCCCCTTCTCTTTCTGTTGGAGCTTGGGGAGCTAGACGCAGCGCTGGCATTAGAGAGCCACAGCAGTGCAGCAGTGGCTGGGAACACAATTCTTAGCTATTGTATTTTTAAATAAGGTGGTAAATTTTAAGATTTCAGTGTGTTCTTAAAAAAAATGCACTTAGGTATTTAAAAAAAAAAAAGCCTGCTTGGCTACCAGTCAAGCAAGAATGATGAATTAATTATTAAAATGCACTACCAGATCAGAATAATAACTTGCTTTCCTTTTCTAAGATGAAGCAAATGTTAGACTGAGGGATATTGTTCAGAATGACTCACTCAGTCTTGGGCTTCAGAGAAGTTGAGGGCCTATGGGGCAGAGCTCTGGGATTCCTCATCAAAGCATTTCCACTTAGATTTGCTTTATAAATTGGATTTCTTTTAAGATAAAATTTTCTTATAAAGAGTGTTGAATAATAAATAATTTGCCTGGTCTTTGTTCCTGTTTATTGGGAGGGAGCCTCTAAATCCTTGGAATTTCCTGAGTGCTAGGAGCATCTTTGTTATTCATGGTGGGCACCTGTAGCAACACCTTAGTTTATGTTAACATTGTGACTCACTGTGGGGTTGGCCATTTTGGAAAGACTAACCATGTGATCAAAAAATTTGCGATTTGAATCATGGGACCTCCTGGGAGGGAAAGGGACCTGGAGATTGAGTTCCACCATGTGGCCAATTGTTTAATAAATCATGCATATATAGTGAAACCCCAATAAAAACTCTGGACGTGGACAATCAGCTGAGCGTCCTGGTTGGTAATCTACATTGTGGTGATACACTTTGATGTGCCAGGATGGTGATGCCTGCTGGGGACACAGGAGCTTCATGTTTGGGACCTTCCCAGACCTATCTCTGTACAGTTGGCCCTTCATATCCATGAGTTCCACATGTGCAGATTCAACCAACATAAAAAATATTTGAGAAAAAAATTGTGTCTGTACTGAACATGTACAGACTTTTTTTGGTCATTATTACCTGAACAATACAGCATAACAACTATTTACATAGCATTTGCATTGAATTAACTGTTATAAGTAATCCAGAGATGATTTAAAGAATATGGAAGGATGTACTTATGCTATATGCCAATATAATGCCATTTTATTATATCAGGGACTTGAGAATCCTTGAATTTTGGTCTCCTTGGGCAGTCCTTGGACCAACCCCCCATGGATACCAAGAGACTTTATATCTCTTCATTGGTTGGTCCTAATTTTTGTCCTTTATGATGAAACTATAATCATAAGTATAATGCTTTCATGAGTTCTGTGAGTTATAGTGAATTATTGAATCTGAGAGTTTAGTAGGAACCCCTGAATTTGTAGCCAGTTAGTCAGAAGTGCCTGGGGTAGCCTGGGATACCTAGAGCTTGTGCATTGTATTTGAAGTGGGGAGAATCTTTTGGGGAACTGTGCCTTCAATCTGTGAAGTCTGTGCTGACTCCAGGTATTAGCATCAGAAGTATGCTAACCCTCTGGGTAGTTAGCATTGTAGAGGATTTCAGCATTTAAAAGTAAAGTCTGAAAATCATTGAACTAAATGGTGTTTAAGTCTCTGTGTTTCTGTGACTTTTTGTGGATTCATATTGCAGATACATGATTAATCTTGGCATTTATTGAGCACTTAGACTGAGAGCATGGATATTGAAAGAATTGCCCAAAGTAGAAGTTATTATTTTTAGGAGATTTACAATTTATTATGGAAGCTCGAAAAATGACAGGTAAATTTGAGTCACTTCTCCTCTTAGCATATCCTCTGGCCAGAACAAAATTGAACAGCATTTCAACATTTGCTTTCAAAATAAGCTGTTTAGCTATCAGTGTAGTGTTAGTTTCTTATTATGTTTTTTTCTTTTCTCTCGTCCATACCATTTTTACATTTTGGCAATATATTAATTCTTTTCAAAGAATGCAGTTCTGATTGGATTATTTTTTTGCTCAAAACTAACTTCCTTCCTTCCTTCCTTCCTTCCTTCCTTCCTTCCCTCCCTCCCTCCCTCCCTTCCTTCCTTCCTTCCTTCCTTCCTTCTTTTTTTTTGTTGAGACAAATTCTTATTCTCTTTCTTCCTCTCTTTCTTTCTTCCTCTCTTTCTTTTCTTTCTTCCTCTCTTTCTTTCTTCCTTCCCTTCCTTCCCTCCTTTCTTCTCTTACTGTATTGCCCAGGCTGGAGTGCAGTGCTTATTCACAGGCACAATTATAGCACACTATAGCCTTGAACTCTTGGGCTCAAGGGATCCTGCTGCCTCAGCCTCCTAAGTGGTTGAGAATACAGGTGCAACACTGTGTTTGACTCTGATGTTTCTGAAATTAATACAAACACCTCATCTAGTATTTTAGGTCTTAGTTTAGTTATATCTTACTATAGACTTTCAGAAAGTAGTCTGTATTTCAGCCAGCTTAGATTCTGTATTCTACTTCTTTTCTGTTTTTATAACTTTATTCTTTATTAAATAGAAACAAAAGAGTTCATTATTTATTCTGTTCTTAGTTTATAAATTTATCAAGAAGTGTTTCCTGATTCTTCTTTTTGCTCCTTCCAGGTTCTTTACCTTTCTTTCATCTTGCTTGTGCTTTACATTATTTCTGTAACACCTTTTCTATCATTTATTTATGCCTCTGTGTTGGTTTCAATTCCTTTTTTAGATCGTAAGCCAGTTTGATAGGGTCTGGCATGGACTAGAAGCATATTCCATTTTGTTGAATATGTATTCAAATTTTATGATTTCCTGCACGGAAATCACTTACTGTGATCATAGATGTTTTGGACTTTATATTAATTGTTACACAAGGAATCGTGTGAACAACTTGCTTTTGTTATCCTCCCTGTTAGAAGATTGTAGGATGGCTAGGCATAGGTACCTATAAGTAAGTACTCACTTGTTATCACTCCTTACCTCGTTCCTGGATGCTTATGTTACTTCTTCAGTGATAATGACTACCTGGTAGGTGATGCTCATTCCTTCAGGGCTGTGATAGATACTAGGTATCATAAGCCTGCAAATAATTTGGACACTGTTGTCTGCTTTATATTTTATGCTTTTACTAATAAATTCACATGACCTACCTTCAGCTCTCAATAGTAGGTCAAAATGGGGAAATAAGTGTTCTCTGTAGATTGAGGCAGCAGGGCATTGAGGAGAGAGTGGAAGTAGGAATTTCATTTATCACATAATCAAGACCAACCATTACAGATAAGAATCTCAGTCCTCTTCACCCCTCAAAATCTATCTCTGGTTCTCTGATTAAAAAATGTAAAGTGTTATTGAGGATTTTGATGATGTTTTCTTTGAGCATATCTGTTCTTTGAATTGCAGTACTCCAGTCAAGACTGGATATCCTGTGCTTCTCTTCAGCTGTTGTCTTGGAAGGTCACGATAATTTTTTATTCTTTTTTAACTTTTTTTTCCTCCTACATAGGTTCCATTTCTCCTAAGTTCTTTTTTCTGTTTTGTCTTATTTTTCTTTTCATCCATCCATCCATCCATCCATCCATCCATCCATCCATCCATCTATCTATCTATCTATCTATCTATCTATCTATCTATCTGTTCATTCCTCCTAATCCTGAAGATAGAAACCTTTATTTTCTATGAAGATTTTCTGAGATAGCTGATAATCCTTGCTTGGCTGCCCAGGATTAACACTGGAGAAATCAAAAACACATTGGAAGCTCTGATCGTGTGGTTAGGTCTTGTTGACTTTGAACTTCATTATAGCTTGGTCTGGTGAGCTATTTACTATGGAATCCCCTCCCTCTCAAAGCACTATCTTCAGAGCTTTCCTCTTGGGCTGACCTGGAGTCTCCAGAGAAGAGTCTTCTAATGTTCTCTCAGAGGGTGATGGTCCAAATGTTGAATCAGCCGTACATAACTGGGGTAAATCTCACTTGGTCATGGTGTATATTTTTTTAATGCATTGTTGGATTCAATTTGCTAATAATTTGTTGAGAACTTTAGCATTTATGTTCATGAGAAATAGTGGTTTATAGTTTCCTCATGTCTTTGTTTGGTTTTGGTATTAGAGTAATGCTGGCCTCATAGAATCAATTAGAAAGTATTCCTTCTGCTTCAGTCTTTTGCATGAGATCACAGAGAATTTATATGGTAATTTCTTCCTCAAATGTTTGATAGAATTCACCAGTGAACCCATCTGGGCCTGTTGTTTTCTATTTTGGAAGATTATTGATTATTGGTTTAATTTCTTCAATAGATATAGGCCTACTCAGATTGGGATTATCTCTTATTATGTGAATTTTGGCAGATTGTGTCTTACAAGGAATTGTTTCATTTCAACTATGTGGGCATAGAGTTGCTCATAGTCTAGAAAAGCTTTGCTTGACTTCCAGAAAACAAAACTTTCACTCCTTTGCTTCAGCTGGGGAGAGGTAGTTGCTAGTGCCTTTGAGTGAGGAAGGCAAAGTAGCAACCTACCTGCATTTCAAACAGTTTTTATTCATTCTTCCTAACCTTAAATCCTCTTTCTTCTTCACTCTTAATTCCAGACATTCCTTTTGCTACCAGTTCTTGAGTCTTGTGAAAATTCAGTAGTGTAAAACAGGTTGGTTCTTAAGGTTTTTTTTTTTTTTCTGCCAACATATTTCTCCTTTCTTGGGTCGTCTGAATAGCTTACCATGTATCTATATTGGTATATACCTTTTGAGATATTGTTGCTGTTATCGTTATCATGTTTTCCTTGTCCTTTTGTGTTTGTCTTAAAAAATTATTTTACTATAATTGAGGGAGCTAGATTAGATGATTCTGTTCAATCTACCATATCTCAGTTGATGTTTTTAATACGTCAAGGTTTTATTTAAAGAAAAATATTCAGTCAAAGCTTTGTTTCCTTTCCATTCCCCCCTCTGCATTCTCAAAAAACCAAATCAAAACTAGTTAAATAATTGATTTAATTATCCAAAACATTTTGATAGAAGTCTATGCCTAGCTCATGTTGCTTCGCTAGCAAGTAAAGCTAAGAATCTTTTGATGATGAATAATATTTCTTATTTTAGTCATTCTTTTTGCATTTGGTGGTAGATATGTAACTTTTTTTTTTTTTTTTGAGACAGAGTCTCGCTTTGTTGCCCAGGCTAGATTGAATGCCATGGCATCAGCCTAGCTCACAGCAACCTCAAACTCCCAGGCTCAAGCAATCCTTCTGCCTTAGCCTCCCAAGTAGCTTGAACTACAGGCACATGCCACCATGCCCAGCTGATTTTTTCTATATATATTAGTTGGCCAATTAATTTCTTTCTATTTATAGTAGAGACGGGGTCTCACTCTTGTTCAGGCTGGTTTTGAACTCCTGACCTCAAGCAATCCGCCCGCCTCAGTCTCCCAGAGTGCTAGGATTATAGGCGTGAGCCACTGCGCCTGTCCCTGTAACTTTTTTTTATAAAGAAAAATCAATGGCTTATCTTTTATGCTTAAGTAAAAAGCGGCTGAGGTGTGAACGGGAAAATAATCACAATAGATAATAAGGGTACCTTTCTTTCTTTTAAAGATGGACAAGAAAATCTCATTAATCAGAGTGCTGGCAACCATTCTGATTTGTTGTTGAGACTTGATTATGCTACAGTTTGGTGATTTGAATGTGATAATATATATTTTAAAAGTTTTTAAAATAATGTCTCTGCAATTCCGTTTACAATCTACAGAGAAAGCAACCAGTGAGATGAATACAGCTGAGGACTGGGGCCTCATTTTGGATATTTGTGATAAAGTTGGTCAATCTCGTACTGGGTAAGTGTTCGAAGTTTCAAAAGATTTTTATTCTTCCTTTTATAAATAAGAAAAGAAGGGTTGGCAGGTAAAGCATATTGCAATTACAATTTGGTTAAAAAATGGAATGTCATTATGAGAAAGATTTGAAAAAATCATACAATCTAGGTTACTCTTTATATCTAGTTAGGATATATGACTGGTAAAAAGTTGATACTTTAATCGACCACCTCTTCCATATTTTCCTTATATATTCCCATATATTCTGAAATCTTGCATTTTCTATTGATTATTTTAGAGTCATCAGTAATTTCTCAATTACTATGTTTCATGGTTATTTCTGAATGGTTATTTCTTTTCTCCTTTGTCATATATACAACACTCCACCCAACTGATCAGTGACTATTGAAAGACAGATTAGGGAAATAGAGTCTTAAACTTTTGGGCATATATTACAGAGCTGTCCAAACAGTTAGCTGTCCAAACAGTTTAGTGAGTGGATTAACTGGTATGGATATGAATGATTTCCTCAACTCCTGGGCTGATAGCATTCAGCTATTAGCAGTCTTGTTTACTGCATTGTGCCACATAAAGAGTGTTGTCTTATTTGTGTACTTTGATGTGGAAAGGATT
>VSMD01120739.1:0-33247 GCA_008750895.1 Mirza zaza
TGGCAGAATGAATTGTGTATTATTAATACAGTAGACTTGTAAGCAATGTCAGGAGAGAAAAGCCTACATGGGAGACCTACAATGGTATCTTGAAGAAGGTGACATTTGAGTTTTTCAGTATAATATGAAGATATTGATAGGATACACTATCAAAAAAAGTACTTTGCCATTAAGGATGTGAACACCACCCTGAAGTGTGAAGAGCAGGATTTGTTCCAAAGGCATGAAGCTGTTCCCCAGTTAACACCTTCTCATGACACTGTGCTTCTTTCCTTTAAAATACACATCACAATTTAATTCAGTATTCTTTTTTTTACTCAATATTTTCAAGCTTCAGGGAGTCAAGGTCCAGGTCTATTTTGTGCAGCCCTACATGGCAACTTCATATACAGGGTGCTCCATGAATATTTTTCCAGTGAATGAAAGCAAAAAGCACAAAGTCATGACCTCAGAGTACTGTCTCAGTCAGAAGGACACTTTCTGTGTAACTAAAAGTAATTTCAAAATCTGCTCAAGGTCTTTACTTGTGATTTTTTTTAAAAGAAGGGGTCTTCCTATGTTGTCCAGGCTGCTGGAGTGCAGTGGCTATTCACAGAACAGATCATCATGTTCTACAGCCTTGAACTCCTGGCCTGAAGTGATACTCCTGCCTCAGCCTTCCGAGTAGCTGGGACTATAGGCGAACACCACTGCACCCAGCCATTTGTGATTTTTTATACTCAGAAGTGAATAGAAGGCCGGGCATGGTGGCTCACGCCTGTAATCCTAGCACTCTGGGAGGCCGAGGCGGGTGGATTGCTCAAGGTCAGGAGTTTGAAAACAGCCTGAGCAAGAGCGAGACCCCGTCTCTACTATACATAGAAAGAAATTAATTGGCCAGCTAATATATATAGAAAAATATTAGCCGGGCATGGTGGTGCATGCCTGTAGTCCCAGCTGCTCAGGAGGCTGAGGCAGAAGGATCGCTTGAGCCCAGGAGTTTGAGGTTGCTGTGAGCTAGGCTGATGCCACGGCACTCACTCTAGCCTGGGCAACAATGCGAGACTCTGTCTCAAAAAAAAAAAAAAAAAAGTGAATAGACAATGACCTATCATTCTCCTTAAAATTCCTTTGCCTTTCTCATCCCACCAGCTATTCTAGCATACTGCAGCCCTTAAAAAACTCCTCCAGCCCTGGCCTCCACCTTCTTCTAACAGCCTTTCTTCCTCTCAGTGTCCTCCTAATTCTCCGACACAAATGGCCAAGAACTACTCTGAAGAGAAAGGCCTCAGTTCTTTTTTATTTTTATTTTATTTTTTATAATAAAGACCAGGTCTCGGCCGGGTGCGGTGGCTCATGCCTGTAATCCTAGCTCTCTGGGAGGCCGAGGTGGGCGGATAGTTTGAGCTCAGGAGTTCGAGACCAGCCTGAGCAAGAGCGAGACCCCATCTCTACTATAAACAGAAAGAAATTAATTGGCCAACTAATATATATAGAAAAAATTAGCCGGGCATGGTGGCACATGCCTGTAGTCCCAGCTACTTGGGAGGCTGAGGCAGCAGGATTGCTTGAGCCCAGGAGTTTGAGGTTGCTGTGAGCTAGGCTAACGCCACGGCACTCACTGTAGCCTAGGCAATAAAGTGAGACTCTGTCTCAAAAAAAAAAAAAAAAAAAAAAAAAAAAAGACCAGGTCTCACTCTTGCTCAGGCTGGTCTCGAACGCCTAAGCTCCAGTGGTCCTCCTGCCTTGGCCTCCCAGAGTGCTAGGATTACAGGCGTGAGATACCATGCCTGGCCTGGTCCTCAGTTCTGAGGGCCAGGGGCAGGGAGAAGAAAAGATAAAGAATACTTTCTATGCATGCTTATGCCATCACATAGGAATAAATGATTACATTAATTCATCAAACATACAATATATTCATTTGTTTATTTGCCTCTGCCTGGATATAGTAGGTGCTCAATAGATCTTTGCTGAATGAGTGATTAGCAAATAGTCTGGTATGGCAATTACTTAGGGCATATGGCAGGATGTAGTGAAAAGTTCAGCTAGAAAAGTTAGAAAGAAATAGGAAGAGCCCTGCTTAGGTGTTTGAGTTTTATTTTGGATATAGATATGGGAAAAGGGCTGGCAGAATTTTGGGGAAAGGGAGCACGAGCACCTTTCCGGTTGCCTCCTCAGGCCCTTCCTTTGCATTTGCCTCCCACACTGAGTCCCACCCACAGAGTCATGTCATGACACTGTCACAAAAGTGTGGGGACTCTAGAGTGAAATTGAGAGCTCTCTGGTTGCTTCTTCCTTGCTGTCTGCCTCTGAGATCCACATGTTAATGTCCTATCTGAATCTGAGGCTGGGGACTGGTGGATGTCCCTTGCAAGTAGACGTCATCAGGCTGACCAGGCCACCGATCCCTTATTACAGGACAATGTCTTTTCAGATGGACACTTGCTTGCCAAGCCACAGGAAAGCAGAGGATGTAGCAGGCCTAGAAATCCAGAGCCTTGTCTGGCTCTTAGCTGCAGCTAGCCATGCAGTGTGAACATGATCCTTTATCTTTCTGGTCCTCTGTTTGTTCCTCTGCAGAATGTGGAGTTACCTGACTGCCTGGTCCCTTTGCATCTGAGAACCTTGAACTTCTGCCCTGCCAGAGGTTCCCTGTCTTCATCAATCAGCAAATGTTTATGGACATGCTCACATTCTCAGCCTCCTCATCATAGGCATTTGGTTGCTTATTAACCCCATTTCTCTGTTTAAATTGTCTCTTTTCAAGTAAAACAATAAAAATATAAAGAGCTCTAAGAGGGACTGGGAGGAAGTTTCTCACTGGGAGACATTTGTCCACCTCAACAAAGGTTCTCAGGACTCCAATCCACGGGAAAACCCCCCCCCCATCCTCTGGCTAATAGAAACAGGGAGCGGGGGCCACAGATTTCCCACACTTCCCAGCAGTAGGCCCTAACAAGCCAAGCATAGTTATGCACTCCTATTTGCAAAGGGCTTTGGCAACACCAATTTTAGATTTGATCAGCTCTTTCTCCTGACTATTGTGGTAGGTGGGTCAGTGGTTTACTGTGAGTACACAAGGAGACAACAAGGGCATTTCCTGAGAAAGGCTGACACTCAGGGTCCCACAGGGCACTGAAGCTTAGTGTCATCACATTCCAGAGAGTGGGGGCTTCGCCTTTGCAGTGCAGGATCTCAGCTGTTCAGCGGTGCCAGACAGATGTGAGAGAGTCAGGCTTATTATAACCAGTAGACTGGAATATAAACCTTCAGGCCAAATGATTAATTTACAGGAAGAAATATAGCTGCTAAGCAGATTTCATTTTTTTCACCTCTTTGGAAAGCACACAGAGAAAACAAAATTGTCATCTGAAGATCTCATTGATGAGCATGTTCACTGTAAACCTTACAAGCCTAATTCTGCTCCTCCTGGCTATGTGACCCTTTAGTTTGCACGTGGTATATATTTTATCTATCTATCTATCTAAATTTTTGTGGCTCAAACACTAAAGCACAAAATGGTATATAATGAAATGAAATGTTTTTCATCATCTTGTCACCCAACTCCCCAGTTTCTACTGCTGCCCCCAGGGGACCACTAGGATGTTTCATGTATCTGTCCAATCTATGTGTGTGTAAGCAAAAAACCCATATAGATCTTTATTTGGGGAGGGAGGGAAAATTTGTTAGGAGAATTAAATGTCAAATTCATTTAAAGAACTTTGTACTAACTCTGGCACATCCTAAGTGCCATTCTTATTATTAAGGATAATGATGATGATAAGTCTTTCCACACTCCCCATCCCCTTGCAGTTTGATCCCCAATCCCTACCATAGCTCACAGGACCCTCTTGCCTGCCCCTGAAGTTTGATCTTTGGCTCCCACCTCATCTCATTCCAGCAGTATAGCTTCTTTCAATTCCTAGAACATGCCTTTTTGTCTCACCTCTGCACCTTCAAACATGCTAGTTCTTTTGCTTGGAACATTCTTCTCTTTCTAAAAATACAGTTGTCCCTGCCCTACCTCCTTGCCTGGCTAATCTCCAACTCATCTTTCAGGTCTCGGCTTGGTATCATTGTGTTTGTGTCTGTCTCCTGTCTTTCCATCAGCACCGCACCCTTTCTCTCTCATAGCACTTATTCATTCAACAAATATTAATTTTTTTTTTTGAGACAGAGTCTCACTCTGTTGCCCAGGCTAGAGTGCCATGGCGTCAACCTAGCTCACAGCAACTTCAAACTCCTGGGCTCAAGCAATCCTCCTGCCTCAGCCTCCCGAGTAGCTGTGACTACAGGCATGTGCCACCGTGCCCGGCTCATTTTTTCTATATATATTTTTAGTTGGCCAATTAATTTCTTTCTATTTTTAGTAGAGATGGGGGCTTGCTCTTGCTCAGGCTAGTTTCAAACTCCTGACCTTGAACAATCCGCCTGCCTCGGCCTCCCAGAGTGCTAGGATTATAGGCGTGAGCCACCATGCCCGGTCATTCAACAAATATTTATTGAATGCCTACAACATGCCAGGCATTCTAAATTTATTTATCACCCTGTATTGGCATTGCCTGCTTCAATACTTCTTGATATATATATGATATTGACTATAATTCACATGCCATAAAATTCACCTTTGTAAGTGTGTAACTCAGTGGTTTTTAGTGTATTCAGAAGGTTGCACAACCATCACCATGACTAATTCTAGAACATGTCCATCACTTCAAAAAGAAACTCATTCCATTAAAAAAATTGTGATTAAAAAAAGAAACTCAGGCCGGGCGCGGTGGCTCAAGCCTGTAATCCTAGCTCTCTGGGAGGCCGAGGTGGGCGGATCCTTTGAGCTCAGGAGTTCGAGACCAGCCTGAGCAACAGCGAGACCCCATCTCTACTATAAATGGAAAGAAATTAATTGGCCAACTAATATATATAGAAAAAATAATTAGCCGGGCATGGTGGCGCATGCCTGTAGTCCCAGTTGCTTGGGAGGCTGAGGCAGCAGGATTGCTTGAGCCCAGCAGGAGTTTGAGGTTGCTGTGAGCTACGCTGACGCCACGGCACTCACCCTAGCCTGGGCAATAAAGTGAGACTCTGTCTCAAAAAAAAAAAAAAAAAAAGAAACTCATTAGCAGATACACTCCATTCTTCCTCTGTAGGCCCTGACAACCACTAAGCTTTCTGTCTCAGTGGATCTGCCTCTTCTAGATATTCATATAAGTGAAATCAGACAATATGTGGTCTTTTATGACTGACTTCTTTCATTTAACATGATTTTACAAAGTTCATCATGTTGTAGCATGTATCAGTACTTTATTCTTTTTTTTAGCTAAATAATATTTCATTGTATGGATGTACCACATTTGGATTCTCCCTTCATCAACTGATGGACATTTGGGTTGTTTCCACTTTTTGGCTCTATGTTGCTATGAACATTCATGTACCAGTTTTTCTGTGGACATACGTATTCCTTTCTCTTGGAAATATACCTAGGAGCGGAATTGCTGTTTCATATTGTAACTCTATATTTAGTCTTTTTTTTTTTTTTTTTTGAGACGGAGTCTCACTCTGTTGCCTGGGCTAGAGTGCCGTGGCATCAGCCTAGCTCACAGCAACCTCAAACTCCTGGGCTCAAGCAATCCTCCTGCCTCAGCCTCCTGAGTAGCTGGGACTACAGGCATGTGTCACCATGCCCGGCTAATTTTTTCTATATATTTTTAGTTGGGCAATTAATTTCTTTCTATTTGTAGTAGAGACGGGATCTCGCTCTTGCTCAGGCTGTTTTCGAACTCCTGACCTTAAGCAATCCTCCCACCTCAGCCTCCCAGAGTGCTAGGATTATAGGGGTGAGCCACCACGCCCGGCCTATATTTAATCTTTTTTGAGGAACTTCCAGGCTGTTTTTCAAAGCAGCTGCACCATTTTACATTCCCTTCAGCAAGGTATGAGGTTTCAGTTTCTCCAGTTTCTCCACTTCTCACCAACACTTGCTATTGTCCTTCTCTTTGATTATAGCCATTCTGGTGGACGTGAAGTGGTTCTTCTGAAGTT
Source organism: Mirza zaza (assembly GCA_008750895.1). Classification (NCBI taxonomy): domain Eukaryota; kingdom Metazoa; phylum Chordata; class Mammalia; order Primates; family Cheirogaleidae; genus Mirza; species Mirza zaza. The sequence goes on from VSMD01120739.1 coordinate 6,019, forward strand.
CTATGAGAACAGGGACTCCATCTGTCTGGTTCACCATTGTATCCCAGAACCTAGTCCCGTGCTGGGAATTTCTTAAATACCAAATATTTTGTTAAATACACTAAAAAAGTGTTGGATGAAAAGATAAATCAAAAACTAGTTGGATACTTACAATGGTTATTATGCATTTATCTCTCCAGTAGGGATCTGTCAAGGGGTTTATTCCTTTTTTTTGGCACAGTACTGAACCACCTCTCTTCTGTTACCATAGTCTTTCTTCTTGGGATGGAACCGGGTTAAATTTAAAGCTTTCTTGTTTTTCTTCATATTAGTTATTTGTGTATTAGGTGTGCACAACCTCCTCATTTAGGCACCTACAGATAATTTCTTGGATATTGGCACATTTGGTTTTTTCCTGTTATTATTTCTCATACAAAACTTTCAGCTGCCTTCCGTAGGGCTGTTTGCTAACCTTCAGGCACTCTGCTCTGTGCTTGCAAACAGCCTATTTCTTTCCAGGCTGGCCACCCGAAATAATCAATATCTGTGACAGCCAGCCCTTCTCTTTTGCGTTTTCTCTGCTTTGGCTCCTGGTTTGGAAGCAACCTGAGGACACTTAAGAAAAGAAAGTCAGTTAGGCCAGGGACTGGATGATGCTCATAGCCAGCACTTAGCACTTGAAAATCGTTGTTCTGTGAATGAATGTGAATACGTGAGATAGACAGGGATTGAGGTGGAAAAGGGATTCTCAGATTACAAAGTGCAGACTTGGTTAACAATATTTACTGAGTACCCACTGTGTCCTTGGCCCTGTGGTGTATATAGCACATGGCAAACAAAACAAGGGTTCAGACTCGGACAAGGAGTTTCTAAATCACATGTAGCTACCTTATTTTATTTCCATATCTTTTCACTTTTTAACGTATACCTATTGATTTTGAGGATTACCTTTTAGCTAAGGAATCTACTCATTTGCTTAAGCCTAACATAAGAAGTTTGTTGCTATCTAATGTCAGCAAAGCCGGGATTCACAAGTGCCCTCAGGGCGCTGTCAAACAGCTAACGTCCCCCCAAATGCTAAGCTTCCTGACGTTAGGGGTCCTTGGATGGGGAACCTCCAAAAGAATGGACAGCACGTCCACCAGAGGGTGCTGTGGGGGCAAATTTGTGCCGGGAGGGGAGCTCGACCAGTGACCCTCAGAGGCAGGTAGGCGTTATTGAGTAATTTTCATTCCTCGTGGTGTTTCCTTCCTACCCCCGTGAACCATTGCTGCCCCTCCCCCATATGTGGTTCCCCCTGAATAATTAGCCACTTTCGGGGACATAGGAAGTTATTGCTTTGAGAAAACGTCTTGCTTCTGTTGCTGACGCTCAGTAGCTCAGGCCACCCAAGCCACCCAGGTCACAGGCCGGCCGGGGGCGGGTGGGTGGGGACCGCTGGGGCGTCAGCGGCCCAGCGCCGCAGGGGCTGCGAAGGGGTTAACCCGGCGGGGGGGAGGGGGAGGGGGCGCGGGCCGCGCCTGCGCTCTGCCGCCCTCCATTGTCTCCACGGCGGCGAGGAGCGCCGGCGAGCGCAGCCCGGGACCGAGCGGGGCGGCGCGGCTGGCGGGGCTGGCGGCGGCTGGAGCGAGAGCGCGACGCTACGCGACGCGACCGCGGCTTCCCGAGCTCCGCCTGACCGCCCAGCGCCGCGGCCCGCCCGAGGCCTGGAGGGGTCCGGGCTGCCGTCCATGGTCGCGGCGTCCTGAGGCGGGGGACGCGCCCGGCGCCCCCAGCCCTCCTCCGCCTCCTCCTCCCGGGCGGGCGGCCTCCTCCGGCGCCTCCCTGCGCCCGCCCGCCGCTCGCCGCCGCCTCCCTCCCTCCTTCCCTGCGGCTCCCCCGGCTTTTGGAGCCCGGGGGCGGCCTGTGGCGCGCGGAGCCCGCGCCGGACTGCGCCTCTTTGGACCTTGAGGGGAAACATGCGTTTGGCTTGGATCGTTTGAAATTCTTAGTTTGGGATCCCCGCCCGCCTGCCTCTTGCGCCCCGCGGGTTTTCTTTTCTTTTTTTCTTTTTTGCCTTTTCTCCCTTCCTGTCTCCTTTTTGACTCCCTTCCCCTTTATGCTCGCCCAGCCCTCCCCCCGCTGCTAAGTGGGGGAGGGTCTCGGCCTCCAGGTTCCCGCCCCACCGGGACCCGGGCGAGCATGGGGGGCAAGCAGAGCACGGCGGCCCGCTCCCGGGGCCCCTTCCCGGGGGTCTCCACCGATGACAGCGCTGTGCCTCCGCCGGGAGGGGCGCCCCACTTTGGGCACTACCGGACTGGCGGCGGGGCCATGGGGCTGCGCAGCCGCTCGGTCAGCTCGGTGGCAGGCATGGGCATGGACCCCAGCACAGCCGGGGGGGTGCCCTTTGGCCTCTACACTCCCGCCTCCAGGGGGACCGGCGACTCCGAGAGGGCACCCGGCGGAGGAGGGTCCGCGTCCGACTCTACCTATGCCCATGGCAATGGTTACCAGGAGACAGGCGGCGGTCACCATAGAGACGGGATGCTGTACCTGGGCTCCCGAGCCTCGCTGGCGGATGCTCTACCTCTGCACATCGCACCCAGGTGGTTCAGCTCGCACAGTGGTGAGTCCACGGGTAGTGGAGGCCTCGGAGGGAGGGCGCGCCGGGGCGCCCCAAACCTTCGCGTGCGTGCCGAGGTTTGGGTATGTAGTGCACGACCTGGATGTATCTGCCTTCCCTTTGGTTCCTGATGCCAAGGGATGAATGGGATACCTGCCCTCTAGAAAAGAGGCTTACTGCAAGACTGGCTGCGGAGCCGGGCGTTTTAGGACTCCAGGCGTGTGTTCACTTGTGGATGGGCAGAGTGAAATCTGCCTATTGAAGTCTCGTTTATTGGCGTCACCCTCCTCAGAGAAGAGGTCTCGTCGGCTTAGAGCAAGTCAGCTTGGTGCCTCCATTCTGCCACTGCAGCATTGTGCCTGCCTCATCCTTAATAGAGAGATGGATCCAGTTCGACCCAGCAGTGTCTCCTAAACAAAGAGTGTGAAAGGAAAATAATATTAAGGGCAAGTAGTGATTGGATTAAGGTTCTCACCCTTGCTGGGAGAGAAGGCTGCCCAATTTTGCCACCCTGCTGGAGATCTGTTTGAATTGTTTAAAATGGAGCAGCCGGCAGAAGGCTAGCATAGACAGGTGTGGCCTGCTGAATGGAGGGCCCAACCGGCTTTTGCAGGACTTGGGCTCTGGTCGCCAGTGCTGCATGCAGTAGGCTTGGCTCAAAGACCCACATCCCTCCATCTTTTTTATTCTCCATGCTAAGTGCTTGTTCTTGCCCTGAATCTGCATCTTTTCATATCAGAGAGCCTGGCAAGGTGGAGTGTTACTGCCTAGCTGTTGGCACATGACAGGGGAAGAGGAGGATTCAAAGAATCTGGATGAATTCATTTTGTGAACTTTTGGTGACAGGCCAGGAAAGGCTGGAGGGGGATTTCCCAGGCTCTGATGGGCAGGGCAGAAAAGGCCTGGCAGACGCTTCTGGAGGAAAACAGGTCTGTCTGGCTATCCTGAGAAGCCAGGTCAGGCTTCTAGAAAATTGGCCAAAAGGGGTGTGGGGCCGCTATTTGCTAATTGCAAGTTGAGTGAAGAAGTTACATATTCAGAGTCCTTTGGGTGAGTGGGAAAATTTAGATATTGTGTAGGAGATAGATTGCTCCTGCCTTTAAGGTACTCTAGAGGATGTATCTGTCAGATCACTATTTTAGCTAATGTGAAACAAGGTCAACTTTTTGGGTATCTCTTTTTTCCCCCCTGCAAATAGTCTTTTTTATTTTTTGCCAATTATAAGCTATAATTTGTGAAATAATTTCTTGGGGAAAATAGTGGCTAATTGAAGGTAACACTTGCAAGTGGCTTTTGAATTGTTAGGATGGTATTTTAATCCCTGAACAGACCTCTGGATATCACTGGAGCTTCACTGACCTCATCAAACTCTGCCCTGAATGAGATGCAAGGCATGACTGCCTTTGGCATTTTTAGGCATTGATCAGCATGAGGCATCTTGAAATTAATAATCTTTCTTGTGAAATTTAGCCTAGACAGAGTCAGCTGTATTTATGAGATGATTGTGGTTAAGTTTTTTAAAAAACTGTAATTAGTATCTGGTTTTAAACTGGAAAACATGGTAAGAAGTTTCTCTGAAATCAGTTAGAATTTTGTGTGTTGAAAAACATATGTAATCTTATAAAGGCTTGAGGGGGAGAAAGAAAAGGAGTTCTCTTTTTGCTAAAATTTCTTAGGTCTGTCTCTTACTAAAAATTTCTTCATCCTTTTTCACTACCAGGTTGCATGCTGGAGTTTTGAGATTATAATTGGATTCCAAAATTTCATTCCTCAGCTGTGAAACCTTAATTTTTTTTTTTATCCACTTTGTGGTGAGGGTAGGGAGAGCCACTGAACCATGGGGATGCAGGAAAAGTTGGAGCATATTAATCTTTTAGGGAAGGGTGTCTAAAGTGTGTGTGGGAGGCTGCTATTAATATTTTGGGTAATACATTCTTTACTATGTTGGGCCATCCTGTCCTTTTGGAAGACGTTGAACATACCTGGCTCCACCTACTAAATGCTACAGTTCAGTGTGTCACCCCAAGATACCCTCCTGAATTTCCAAATGCCCTTTGAGGGGGGTGGTACTACTCTGATTGACAACCATTGCTATAGGGATTCCTTCTTTTCTTCACATAAAGTAATTAGCTTCTCCTGTGCAGTTTATTTGAGATGAGCCTTCATGTGCAGCAAAGGTTCCATCTCACCACTTGCAACAGGCCACAGGATCTTCTGGGACATCCCTTTCTTCTCTTGTTCATTGCTGTAAGAAGAAAAATTTGTTTCTTTCTTTGGAGCCTTTGAGTAAGGGCTGAGCAGCGCTTGCTCTCATGTTATAAGATTAGAAGTGTGAGGATTTCTGTGCACAATTGACTAGATGCCTGGAAGTTGATATGATTCTGTTTCCAGGGTGTTTTTGGAACTCTTCATAGGCACAGAAAACAGTTGTCAGTGAAATAAGTGGGGGAGTTCAGTGTACACCAGGCCTCCTCAGAGAGAGTGGGCTTATGCTGTGTCCAGAGGTAGAATACTGAGGGGTCCCAGGCCCAGCTCCTCCTCTGAGTAGCTATGACCTTGGGCAAGACATACCAGTTCTCTGGAGCCTCATTTTTGTTATTTTTTTAATGGATGTGGTAATCCTCACGAGTGGCAGCCTATAAAGTTTGTTCTCTGAACTCTGGGAGAGGAAACCCTGCAGTCACATTTCCCTTTTCTAGGTTCCTACGATTCCCCATGCGGTAACCCTCGCATATCCCCTTCCCTAGGCCTGGAATGCTTTACCTTCCATTGTTCACATGGATGGCTCCTTTGGACCCCTTAGGACCCAACTGAAATTCCTCCTCAGAGACCACTCTTAAAAATCATCCCTACTGTTACTCACTCCAGTCACTCACCTGTTACCTTAATAGTTCTTAACATACTTTGTATTTTCTTTTTTTTTTTTTTTGAGACAGAGTCTCACTTTATTGCCCAGGCTAGAGTGAGTGCCGTGGCGTCAGTGTAGCTCACAGCAACCTCAAACTCCTGGGCTCAAGCAATCCTCCTGCCTCAGCCTCCCAAGCAACTGGGACTACAGGCATGCGCCACCATGCCCGGCTAATTTTTTTTTTCCTATATATATTAGTTGGCCAATTAATTTCTTTCCGTTTATAGTAGAGATGGGGTCTCGCTCTTGCTCAGGCTGGTCTCGAACTCCTGAGCTCAAATGATCCGCCCACCTCGGCCTCCCAGAGAGCTAGGATTACAGGCGTGAGCCACCGCGCCCGGCCTCTTTGTATTTTCTTTATCTGTTCACATTTTTCTGTCTACAGTTTGAGTAAATTCTAACTTCACGAGAAGCAGGACAGTGTTTCTCCGTCACTCTTGTAACTCTTGCATTGTGCCTGGCACTAATATTTTTTGAGTAAATGAATTGGAGTGCTTTATGTCCATCATCTCATTTAATCATCGCTATCACTCTGTGAGGTAAGACTATATTTTCCTTCATTTTACAGGTGAGGAAACAGGTTGAGGGGGAGGTCAAGGAACACCACAAGATCAGACTGCTAGTGGGTGGCAGAGCCTGGATTGGAATGCAGACTTGCTGGTGTCAGAACCTGGGCTATTCATCATGCCACCCTCCTGCCTCTCCTCCCGAAACCTCAGGGAGCAGGGCAGCGTCCTGGAAATCACGCGTCTCTCGTGAGGGTCTTGTGAGATAATGTACACAAAAGTCAAAGGACATACAAATGGACCGTGGTGGTGTTCCAGTGAGGGGAATTCTCCTATAATTCTCTGCCTTCTTTAATTGCCTCAGAATATAATGGGCAGAAAGGTTTACAGCTGTTAGCTGCAGCCCCCAAATGGAAGCTGATGCTGTGTCCTGAAATCTGACATACATTGATGGGCTGCATAATAACAAATGCCACTGAGGAAAGATGCCATAGATAAGAAGCACTAGAGTCTCTACCTTTCCACATTAAAGTGTGAATTTTGGTCTAACTCCTAATGATTGGGTGCTATTCAGGAGGCTTGTTCATTCTTTTATGGTAGTCCAGTTTATCTCCAGATATGGATTTCTAGATAGGGGATAAAAACACAGTGGACCCACCATGTTGGAAGAGGTTGCTGTTTTCTCGGTCCTACTACAAAATGGCTGGTCATTGAGGGTTTCACTGTACCTTCTTGGTCATGTATGTGTGAACCTATCCATATTCAGAAAAATCTAAACTGTTGTCACCAAGCCATCAACTGGGACTGTTATAAAGTCACTGACTTGATAAGTCTTTGAATGTGCTAGCGAGGTATCCCAGGGGTTCTGTTTTGCTGCCACTCTGTGATTCTCAAGTGATTTCTTTTTCTCTACTATTAACTAATGGGGGAGAGTTGCCACTTCCATTGAGTGGATCAGAAAGCCTTTGTGTCCTGCCATAGATGTGCTAGAGGTAATCAGTTTTTACATGGTTTCTGGATAAGGAAAAGCATCTTATGGTCTCCAAAGAGATGGGTTCCCTGCCCTGGAAAAGTTCTATTCTTAATGAAAACTTTTTTTTTTTAAAGCAAAATTTTTAGTTTTCCCTTACTATGAGGGCTTATTTTTTATGACATTACCTTGAGGCAAAGATAATTTCTTGAAGGTCATAGTTAACTCTTCCTCATTGAGATTTGAAAGCTGTTGCAAGAAACTGGTTTAGCTCTTAAGGTATTGTTTTATGGGATATGTATGTTTTGATATTAAACAAAGACCTACCCCAATATGTCATAGGAAATACTCTGAGCCAAGCCACTCTTAACTAAAGAAATGAAGTTCCAGTTCCTTTTGGGAAAAGGAATATGCTTTGTAGTTTACAAATATGGTATTCAACCCAAGTTTATTGAGCACAAAAATTTTAGTACAGTAGCCCCCCAAGGGGGATATGTTCTAAGACACCCCCCCCCCGTGGATGCCTGAAACTTTGAATAGTACTAAAGCCTCTATATACTATATTTTGCCTATACATACGTATCTATGATAAAGTGCCTGTAAATTAGGCACAGTAAGAGATTAACAGCAATAACAATGAAATAGAGCGGTTATAACAATATGCTGTGGTAAAAGTTATGTGAATGTGGCATCTCTCTCTCTTTTTCTCTCTCTCTCAAAATACAGTCATGGCCAACCTTGGTGGTAGCCAGATGCAGTGGCTCACACCTGTAATCCTACCACTTTGAGAGGCTGAGGTGGGAGTATCACTTGAGCCCAAGAGTTTGAGACTAGCCTGGGCAACATAGCGAGACCTTGTTTTTACAAAAAAATAAAAAATTTAGCCAGGCATGGTGATGCACTCCTATAGTCCCAACTACTTGGGAGGAGAAGCTGAGACAGGAGGATTGCTTGACCCAGGAGTTCGAGGTTGCAGTGAGCTATGATGGTGCCACTGCACTCCAGCCTGGGTGAGAGAGCGAGACCAGGTCTCAAACAAATACAGTCATGCATCACTTAATGAAAGATGCATCGTTAGGTGATTTTTCATTGTGCAAACATCAGGAGTGTACTTACACAAACCTAGGTGTTGTAGCCTACCACACACCTAGGCTATATGGTATAGTGACTGATTACTCCTACGCTACAAACTTGTACAGTATGTTACTGCACTGAATACTGTAGGCAGTAACACAATGGTAAATATTTGTGTGTCCAGACATAGCTAAATATAGAAAAAGTACAGTAAAAATCCAGTATTATAATCTTATGGGACTACTGTTGTTGTATATGTGGTCAGTTGTTGACTGCAATGTCATTATGTGGCGCAGGACTGTGTCTTAATATTTTCATACCTTGGTTGACTGCAGGTAATGAAACCATGGGTAATAGGGACTACTGTATACCCAATTATAAAACTAAACTTCAATTTTGACAGTTTCAAAATCAGGATAAATTTCATAGGAAAGTAGCAGTAATTTAAAGGGGATAGTGATCCTGCTCCTACTAATAACCCTTAAATAGGGCTGTTTTTAATGACAGTGGATCACTGAGGTTGTGCTAGAATCTTGAAAGCCCCAAACCTAAATCCTAAGCGCAGTCTTTCAGGATGATGGATGAGTATAACTTTTGATCTGTTTCTTTCCCAAGCTGTGTCATGGCCTAGTGTGAATCAAATAGTCCATAATGATTACTGTGGGTATAGGCTTGAGGATTAGGAGGGAATTCTTAAAGACCCAGCAGTTTTCACTTCTGAATTTATGTTTTCATAAGGACACAGGTTTATCCTTGAATCCAGCAGTTGGATTCCTGACCTTGATGTACTGTATGGATGAGGGTAGGAATGAATGAATGAATAATGTGAACACCGACCCTCAGGTGTGAAGCAAGTGAAGAACCAAGTTTAACCTTAAAACAGGTAGTTTCTAGACTGATGAGACTTTACTTTGACATCTCCCCAGAGTTGGTAGTCTTGAGAGTACAGGCTTCATCTGCTTGGAGAAAAGAAGAAAGTCTAAGTTAGGGAGGGCACGATAAGAATTTACAGCACAGTCTTGGATCTATAACAAGAAGGAGGAGGATATAGACAAGAGCTCTCCTGATTTCTGCGAATGGTTCGAAAGGATTCTTAAACTGTACTGTGCCCAGTGTTCTCTAGGGAGCCAGTTAACAATGCTGATGACTGGACCCCACTCCCACAATTTAGTAGAGCTGAGGACAGATCCCAGAATCTGAATTTGTAACAAATGATTCTGAAGGCGTATGGTAAGAAGACCCTCTGTATCTGAAACTCAACTCTACCACGTATTTGGTTTTTCCTCTCTGCAAAGAGAGAAAGAATTCTGAATACCTGTTTGGTGCTTCATTAGCTTTGTTTTCAATATTGCTAAACTGGTCAGCTATTTCCTAAGCAAGATCCTTACAAGTCTTTTCTACAGCTTCCAGCGGGTAGGTTCAGCCTGCAAGAACGTTGTTCATTGTTTGATGATTTTCTTTTACATGGCACTAAGCATTTATCTCCTACATGTAGGCCTAAGCCAGACTGCCTTGGTGCTGAGAATTGAGGTTGTTCTGAACAGAGGGTAATTGTGACAATGTCCCCTCTCCTTCTGTGCTTGTCTTCCCCCTGATTTTTCTTCTAAGGCACAGCTGCCTTTGGCTGCTGGTGCTACAGAAGAGCTTACTGAGTTGTATCCTCTTTTATACATCTCCAGGCAGCTAGAGAAGTCAAGATCTTATAATGAATCCAGACTTTAAAGAGGATGGAATGCCTATTTTTCCTTTTTTCTGCCTGACCCAAAAGTATAAGACTCTTTTCTTTGCGTATGAAGATCTGTTGAGCACAGATACTCATTTATTCAGTTGATATTTATTGAGTGCCTCCAGTATACTAGGTCCTATGGTAAGTATTGGGAATATGTGTTTATTATGAAGGTGATTAATGTTATTTTGTTCTTTACAAGAATCTTTGCCTCCTCCTTAAGAGTCTGAGATTTTTACCTTCCTCATCAGCTACTCTGTTGAATAAACAAATAAATTCAGGTATTTGTCCATGATGCTGCTGCAAGGATTTATTATATTTCTTCTCTACTCCTCTGTCACTATTCATTTTTTCCTAAACCCTCTTTCTGGGCTGGGGCAGGTGATCTTTGTGGTTCTAGGCAAGTACCTGCTAAGAAATTCCTCATATGTCCTGATATAAGGGGTCCTCTGTGTTCTCAAGGAGAATATCAAAAGAAAACTGATGTTCAAACTCTTTATGTGTGTCTCTGACTTTAATATCTTTGTCATCCCTGGAGCTACTTTTCTTTCTGGTCATTGAACACTATTTTCTGGAAGCATGATTCACCACTTTTTAAATCTGTCTCTGTAAAATTTATCCCAAGCCACAAATACCCATAAGGAAATTTCCTCCTTGGTAAACTTGTGTCTCTGTGCTCCACAACATTGACACTGCTGTGCTGGTCCTAGTCCTCCCCCAATTTTTTTTTTTTACTGCAGTAAAAAACACGTGTAAGAGAATTTACTATCTTAACCACTTTTAAGTGTACAAGTTCATTGGTACTCTACTGCATATAAGTAGCATCATATGGTATTTGTCTTTTTGTGCCTGTTTGATTTATAACATTTAGCATAATGTCGTCAAGGTTCATCTATGCTGTAGCATATGTCAGAATTTCCTTTCTTTTTTTTTTTTGAGACAGAGTCTCCCTTTGTTGCCTAGGCTAGAGTGAGTGCTTTGGCATCAGTCTAGCTCACAGCAACCTCAGACTCCTGGGCTCAAGCAATCCTGCTGCCTCAGCCTCCCGAGTAGCTGGGACTACAGGCATGTGCCACCATGCCTGACTAATTTTTTTCTCTATATATATTAGTTAGCCAGTTAATTTCTTTCTATTTATAGTAGAGATGGGGGTCTCACTCTTGCTCAGGCTGGTTTCAAACTCCTGACCTTAAGCAATCCGCCTGCCTCGGCCTCCCAGAGTGCTAGGATTACAGGCGTGAGCCACTGTGCCTGGCTAGAATTTCCTTTCTTTTTAAGGTTGAGTAGTATTCCATTGTATGTATACCACATTTTGCTTATCAATTCATCTGTCATTGGACATGGGTTGCTTCTACATTTTAGCTATTGTGAATAATACAGTTATGAACGTGAATGTACAAATATCTCTTCAAGACTCTGCTTTTGGTTCTTTTGAGTATATACCCAGAAGTGGAATTGCTCCATCATGTGGTAATTCTACATTTAATTTTTTGAGGAACCACGATACTGTTTTTCCACAGTAGCTGCACCAGTTTACATTCCCAACAACAGTGCACAGGCTTCCTGTTTCTCCACATTCTTGCTAATGCTTCTTGTTTTATGTTTTTTTGATAGTAGCCATCCTAATAGGTGTGAAGTAGTATCTCCTAGTTTTGATTTTTATTTCCCGAATAATTATTGATGTTGAGCATCTTTTGATGTGTTTATTGGCCATTGGTATACTTTCTTTGGAGAAATATCTGTTCATGTCCTATGCCCATTTTTGAATCAGGTTGTTTTTTATTTTCTTGTTGTTTCCTGTGCTGTTTTAAGAAAAAATTTAAAGCCTTACTTATGATAGCTAATACTGGTGACTGTAATGTTATCCCCTCCACAGGAATTATTAATAAATCTATGTTACATTTGAGTATTTTTTGCTTAGACTAAAGATATTTAAAAGACTGTTTCATACCGAGAGACTTTTCTGAGGACTTTGGCTATAAGGTGATACCTTAATTTCTTTTTTTTTTTTTTTTTTTTTTTGAGACAGAGTCTCACTTTATTGCCCAGGCTAGAGTGAGTGCCGTGGCGTCAGCCTAGCTCACAGCAACCTCAAACTCCTGGGCTCAAGCAATCCTGCTGCCTCAGCCTCCCAAGTAGCTGGGACTACAGGCATGCGCCACCATGCCCGGCTAATTTTTTCTGTATATATTAGTTGGCCAATTAATTTCTTTCTATTTATAGTAGAGATGGGGTCTCGCTCTTGCTCAGGCTGGTCTCGAACTCCTGAGCTCAAATGATCCGCCCACCTCGGCCTCCCAGAGAGCTAGGATTACAGGCTTGAGCCACCGCGCCCGGCCTGATACCTTAATTTCTGAAGGATAATTTTTGGAGAAACCTTGCTTTATATTTAGGGATATGTAGTTACTCATCTTAGTAAATTAGATTTGTCAGAGCAGTGCTCCAGCTTTCTTTTTGGTAGTACTTTGAGCCCTCTAAAAAGTTTAATAAAGCCATGCTTCACAAAGAGTTGTTCTAAAATTAGTCATCTCTGTACTGTACTGTACAGTATCTTTTAAGGTCAAAGTTGATTTGTTAGCCTGTGGGATAAACTTTAATCTGGAGTCACCCCGTTGGTCTAGAACAGAGGTAGAAGGCGAACCTAAGGTTTCAGGCCTCAGCTAGAGTAGTCATTTTGCCCGAATTTCTCAGCTTTTTGGAAATCTTTTCATTGTTTCCATTTCAAATAATTTTTATCCCTGTGGAGAAGGTACCTTTCCTAAGATTCTTTTATCCTGATATCTGCCTAAGTACTCTGGGAATCCTACATGGATTTGAGGAAGCCCTTGGGATTCCTACCTAACAAATTGGCTTTCTGTAATGTTGTTCTATTCTACATAGATCATTTACACTGTCAAAAGCATAACACCAATCTAAATCAGCTTTTCAAAGAAACTTTAACTCTGACCACTGCTATAACAAGCATCCCCCAATACCCATGTACATACACTGTGTATTACTAGGTATCTTCAGCCCTGGTCAGATATGGCTGAAATCATCACAGTCAGTAACCTGGAAGTCCATAGGCAAGTCTTAAGACTTGTGAATGAGGGCTGTCTTGCATGTTAGCTGCCTTCCATCTTAATGTCTGGCAAGCTCAGGCATGTTTGCTGTATTTAATTCATCCATTTCTCACCTCCTCTCTCAACCTAGAGGCCAAGTGCAACACGAAAGGATAGTGAATCTAAGTGTCTCCAGTATTTTGAGCCATAGGAATCTCCTATGAAGTGGCAGATCTTTGAGAAATAGTATTATGAGCTGTTCTGTTTTGCTGTGGCTTTGGAAAACCTTTGGATTCCTCTACTGAAAACTTGTTTTGAAAAAAAAAATCTTTTTAATGAAACAGTGTGAGTCACAAAGCAGCCACCCCTTCTCATAATAGCATTTCTCACCAGGGGAATTTTTGGTAGCTGTTGGGGAGGGATTTGAGTAGGTTGTGGATGATAAATCCCTCGGTGGAACATAACCAAAGGCTGCCATATCAGAACTCTGGTGCTTTCCATGCTGACACCAAGCCCTGAATTCAAAGTGCAGGACAGCAGAATGGAATGGAGAAGCCTGTGCTCAGTGAATTGCTGCAGTAGCATGACCAGTGAGCTTGGAGTTTCTACGTTGACAAACAGTTCATTAAAACAACGTTGTGTAAAGGACCTTGAAATAGAGGCCTTGGGTTGGAGGTCCAGAAGCCATTTATAGGCAGAACATTAGCTTTCTGGATTAAGGATGGCTGTGGACATAATGATAAAAATCTAAAGGTCCTGAGTAGTTTCCCAACCGGCAGCTTGGTGCTTGGCACTGACCTTGGTACCACTTTTAAAAGAGTGGATTCATACAAGGTCATTTGTGCTCTTTTAAGATTTTAGGTCTAAAGCATTTAGAGTGACACCCAAAGGAGACATCACCTTGTCAGCCTCCTTGTAGGATAGTGAAAAGGAAATACTAGAGACGCTAAGAGTTTAGAACAAGCCAGAATTATGATATCAACATCCACATTGTGTGCCCTAAACCTTTCTGCCAACCTGAGCCTGAGTTTTAACTGTTTTCTACTTCATTGATTTGCCGTTCTTCTTCAGGAGTCTGAACCACTGTCTTATGTAAGATGCAGACACAGGAAGGTCTGAAAGGTTATTACAACCGTGCTAAGATTTGCTTTCCTTTGGAAAGTCATGGCTGTCTCCATTCCATGTTTTCCTGGCTTTGTATTTTTCTTCAAAGCCTCTTCCCAGTTTCAGGTCTCCAGAGCTCAGTAAAGGGGAAACAGGAAGTTAGCATTTGATGCATAACATAATAGAGAAAAGGGCACAAGCGTGGAACTGGGAGGGAGAAGTCTGGGCCTTGAAGGGACCAAGCTTGTAGGATTGTGTATATATATCCGTCAACAATGACTTTTACCAAGTCCTTCAAACAAGGGAAAAGCAGTTAGGAGCCTCTGTTCAGAGGGGACTAATTTTTCTTAGGTTATATAGAAGTTATGTATATCTAGATATATATAGAAGTTCAGCACTTTTATATGACAGCATACAAGTAATTGTAAAGTATCTTTTCCCTAAGGAGTTCAAAACACTTAAAAAAAAAGTTATGATCCCTTTTATAAAGTAGTAGGAATTACTTCCCTATCTCTCTTTCACTTGAGGGTCTACAGCATACATCTTATCATGGGATTGCTTTTAGTAATGAACTCTAAAGTTTTGGTCCCATGATTATCAAATGGAATAGTCACAGGGGTTTGTGTTGTTTCGATTTTAGTTTCACTCGTACGTTTCAGGAAATCAAATAGTGGTGTGACTCTGAATGGGAACTGTTTGATGTCTTGGAATTACTTTTAAAAAATAAAATATTTTAGGCATTCAAAAGAGACAGATACTTACCTGCTAAGCAGATTAATAAATAAAACATTATGGATATAATTGTATGTTCCCTGCCGTATTGCATTTTTTCTTTCCCTCCTCAAAGGTATGCACTGCCCTCAGTGTTTATCCTATGTGTGTTCATACTTTTGCTGCGTGTATCTATGTAAGCAGTATTTGTTTTACCTGTTTAATTTTATGGAAATTTTATGTTAACTGTGTAGATATGGAAGGATAGAGACCTTGTGATACAGATAGGTATGTATATACATACATATATATACATATACGTATATACATCTGATACAGATAGGTATGTGTATACATACATATATTTATACATACCTACATATATATATACCTCAAAATGGATTTGAAGTAGTATATAAATCCATTTTACTACTTACAGCTATAGCACATTCATTTTCACTGTTGCACTCTATGGTATGAATATGTCACGTATATTACCATTTATTGATCCATTCTCTTATCAATGGATAGTAAAGTTATTTTCAGTTGCTTCAAGAATGTTTGCTATGTTTCCTTACATACTTGAATAAGTTGTTCTTGAGTACATCTTTAGCCATGAAATAGGGTTATGGGTGTGCATGTGTGTATGTGTATATATATTTTTGCATATACAGATAAATATTGTCTATTTATATATATATATATAGTCAACTCTTAATTAAATATATTGCCCTGTAGGCTGGGTGTGGTGCCTGTAATCCTAACACTTTGAGAGGTCAAGGCGAGAGGATCACTTGAAGCCAGGAGTTTGAGACCAGCCTGAACAACATAGCGAGACCTCGTCTCTTTAAAAAATAGAAAAATCAGCCAGGTGTGGTGCTGTGTGCCTATAGACCCAGCTACTTGGGAGGCTGAGGCAGGAGAATTGCTTGAGCTCAGGAGTTTGAGGTTGCAGTGAGCTATGATGATGCCACTACACTCCAGCCTGTGCAACAGAGCAAGAGTCTATCTCCAAAAAAAAAAAAAAAATATATATATATATATATATATATATATAGCCCAGTGGATTCCCAATGTGCTCGTACTAATTTACATGCTCCAAATAGCTTATTTTTACTTGCTCCATGTCGCTGCCCAAACTTGATGCTGTCATGCCTTAATTTTTGGCAAGTTCTAGTGGGTATGATGAATGGTATATCATTGTGACTTTATTTATGTATTTATATTAAGATTGTATATTTAATCATCATGTTTCCTCTTCTGTGAAATGCTTGTTCATGTCTCTTACCCATGTTTATATTGGGTGGTTCATCCTTTTCCTGCTGGTTTGTGTGAATTTGTGTTTCTGTTTTTTTTTTGTTTCCAGATAATAATTGTGTATGTAATGCAGATGTGTCTTCTCTCAGTCTGTAACTTATCTCTTTATTGTCTTTGTGATTTCTTAGGGTTAACTTAATTTCAATGTAATTGGATAAAGTGTTTTCTCTTGTGGCTTATGCATTTTGTATGTTAAGAAATATTTTCTGGCCGGGCGCGGTGACTCAAGCCTGTAATCCTAGCTCTCTGGGAGGCCGAGGTGGGCGGATCCTTTGAGCTCAGGAGTTCGAGACCAGCCTGAGCAAGAGCGAGACCCCATCTCTACTATAAATAGAAAGAAATTAATTAATATATATAGAACTAATATATATTAGTTCTTAATATAATTAATTTCTATATATTAGAAATTAATTAATATATATAGAACTAATATATATAGAAAAAAAAATTAGCCGGGCATGGTGGCACATGCCTGTAGTCCCAGCTACTTGGGAGGCTGAGGCAGCAGGATTGCTTGAGCCCAGGAGTTTGAGGTTGCTGTGAGCTAGGCTGACGCCATGGCACTCACTCTAGCCTGGGCAATAAAGTGAGACTCTGTGTCAAAAAAAAAAAAAAAAAGAAAGAAATATTTTCTTTACCTGAGGTTATAAAGATATTATCTTATATATTCTTCTCAAAGTTTAAAATTTTCCCTTTTATACTTACATTCTTAATCCTTGGAGAATTAAATATTTTGAATAGGGTAAGAAAGGGATATATTTTTCTTTTTTCATCTGAATAACAAGCTCTCCCAGCAGCACGTGAGAAGTAAGAAAGTCTTTTTCTACAGATTTGCAAAGCCATCTCTGACCTATGTCAGGTTCCTTTCTAGGCATGTTTGTTCCTGGGCTTTTTTTTCTGTTCTGTTGGTCAGTTTGTCTGTCCCTGTGCTAACACTGTCTCAATTACTGTAGTTTTATTATAGGTCTTGCTGAGTGGAAGGGCAAATCCTTTCATCTGATTTATTCTTTTTCAAAACTGTGTTGGCTAAATGAACAAGGAGACAAATAAGGGAATCCAGATACGATCAACAAAATAAAGTACAAAGTACCAGGAACTGCTCTGTTTATAGCTGGTATTCTTTCTTAATGACGGGACATCTGGCAAACCCACTCTAATGGGCAGTTTCAAAAAATTTTCCCCTACTATATTGCACAAACAATAACATTTCCCAAAGTCTTTGTATTGCAAACAACAGAATAAACAGTTCTGTATGTTACAGACAACATCAATAAAAACAACAAAAACTAGTTAGCTATTTTTGGCACTTTATGCTTCTAGATAAATTTTAGAATCAGCTTTGTTAACTTCTGGTAGGATATTTATTAGAGTTACATTGAATTTATCAGTTACCATTTTTATAAATTTGAGTATATCCATGAAGCTGATGGGAATGGATTTACTAATATAAGAACAGAATTTGTTTACATTTTATTTACATTTTTAAAAATTTTGATTTTTGACTTACAGAACTTACAGAAAGTTGCAGAACTTACGCAAATAAATATTGTATATCCGTCACCCAGACTCCTCAACTGTTACCAAAAAGAAATAATTGACATCTATTACGTTCTTGACTCTGCAAAGTAGTTTAAGGTCTTAATAAATGAAATTTCTCAAGTCTAAGAAATCTACATTGAGCTGCTCCCGGAAATGGGAGAACCATGTGGCCTTAAACGTGACATGGTGTCTGAAGAGATGGCTGGGCCTGATACTGAGATCAACTTTAATCATCGTTGTTGGTCTATATCCTTATGTGAACTGAAATAATAGATCCACTGCCACCTTCTTGCTCCCAAAGTTTGTGCTTTGATCTTATCTGTTGAAAGAAAAGGTTTTCAGACAGCTACAGGCTAAAGAATTCAAATCAAGTCTGCCTCAGGATAACATAAGAGTGGCTTCTGGAAGCTTGGCTCAGCTGAGCCAGAGATACCTTTATTGGAGGAATGAGATGCTTTCTCAGGAGAGGCAGTGGGGGTAGTGGTTAAGGTTGCAGGCTTGGCACCAGACTTCCTCAGGTGTCAATCCCAGTGTTGCTGATTTTTAGTTTTGGAACCTTGGGCAAGTGACCTAAAACCTTGCACCTTAATTTCTTTACATCTAAAGTGAAGCTAACAGTATAATAATATATGTCATATTGGGCTACTGTATGAATTAAATGAGTGTATAGGAATATCCACATCTCTCAAAACAGTGCTTACCAGATAGTAAGTGATCAGTAATTATAAGCTGTTACTATTTAATGTCATTGGATAAAGCTATAATTTTTTAAAGATCTTGAATCCTTTTTGTTAGATTTATCACTAGGTACCTTATAGTTTTTTTATTTTTACTGTAAATAGTAGGTAGCTTTTAAAATTTTCTATAATTGTTTCAGGTTTCTTGCATATTCACCAGACTTGCTGAACTCTCATAGGTCTAATAGTTTTCATGAGAAATATGGACATAGAAAATTCAGAGGATCATATCCTTTGCAAATAATGACCATTTCGTTTCCTCTTTTCTACTCCTATTATATGTCACTTCTGTTATTTTAAGATTGCTACCTAGTTCCTTCAGTAAAACTACTGGAATCTATAATCATAGAAATCATTATTTTCCTCCTATTCTTTTTTTTGTTTTTTTTTTTTTGAGACAGAGTCTCGCTTTGTTTCCCCAGCTAGAGTGAGTGCTGTGGCGTCAGCCTAGCTCACGGCAACCTCAAACTCCTGGGCTCAAGCAATCCTACTGCCTCAGCCTCCCAAGGAGCTGGTACTACAGCCATGCGCCACCATGCCTGGCTAATTTTTTCTATATATATTAGTTGGCCAATTAATTTCTTTCTTTTTATAGTAGAGATGGGATCTCGTTCTTGCTAAGGCTGGTTTCAAACTCCTGACCTCAAGCAATCCGCCCACCTTGGCCTCCCAGAGTGCTAGGATTACAGGCGTGAGCCACTGCACCCAGCCTTCCTCCTATTCTTTTTTTTTTTTTTTTNTTCTTTTTTTTTTTTTTTTTTTTTTTTTTGAGACAGAGTCTCACTTTGTTGCCCAGGCTACCCAGGCCAGAGTGAGTGCCGTGGTGTCAGCCTAGCTCACAGCAACCTCAAACTCCTGGGCTCAAGCAATCCTGCTGCCTCAGCCTCCCAAATAGCTGGGACTACAGGCATGTGCCACCATGCCCGGCTAATTTTTTCTGTATATATTAGTTGGCCAATTAATTTCTTTCTATTTATAGTAGAGATGGGGTCTCGCTCTTGCTCAGGCTGGTCTCGAACTCCTGAGCTCAAAGGATCCGCCCACCTCGGCCTCCCAGAGAGCTAGGATTATAGGCGTGAGCCACCGCGCCTGGCCCCTCCTATTCTTAAAGGAAATATTTCCTGCTTCAAAAGCATCGTATATGTTTTTTGGTAGATAGACTTTATTCCCTTTTATTTCTATGTTACTAAATATCACAAATGACAATTGTATAAAATTTTTCCTTGCATTTATTCACATGATCATCTGGTCTTTTTCTTTTCATTTGCAAATGAGGTGAATTATATTAATAGACTTTCTAATGTTAAGCTATCCTCATATTTTTCCAATAAACCCTAGTTGGTGTGATGTATTCTTTTTTTATATATTACTAGATTTAATGTTAATATTTTTGCATATGCTATGAAATTTCACTCAAAATTTTGTTTTCACAGTGTCTTTTTCTCCTCTTGTTATTAGGATTAATATATCCTTTTAAAATGAGTTGAGAAATGTATGTTCTTTTCTAGGAGAGTTTGTATAAAGATATATTAGAGTTATGTCTGCAAAACGATGGCACCCTCGGAGAGGTGATTGGATCAGATTTAATAAAGAGACAGTTTACTAAGGTGTGAGCAGGATTAAAGGAACCGACAGTGGATGGGTGAAGCATCCAGAGACTGGCCATCTTGGGAAGCTGTTATCACAGGGGAGAGAGTTATTATCAAACCTGGTGAGAACTGTCACCTTGGCAGAGGTGTCTCACAAAACTTTAGACTTACATAGCAGAATGAAACCACTGCCCAGCCTTGGCAAGGCCCAGAGGGAGCCAGGCAGTAAGTACCCTTGACCCCGCTATCATCTTGCACTCCTGTCTCTCCTGTCTCTTGCTGATGTTTCCCATTGGCCAAACCCAGAAGTTTATGGACAAGGGAATCTTGTCCAGACTTAACCTTGTTAGCCTTGTGGTGTACACATCAGAGTAGAAAGAGGATCTGGAGGAAACAAATTGAGACAAAAAAGTATCAATACTTTGAAGCCTTGGTAGAACTCACATGTAAAATTCTCCTGTAGAACTATCTGGGCCTGGGACTTTTTTGAGTGAGTAGGTTTTTACTGAATGATTTAAGTTCTTTAATATTATTGGTCTAGTTGGGTTTTTCCATTCTTTTTTTTTTTTTTGCGGTAGAGTCTCACTTTGTTGCCCAGACTAGAGTGAGTGCCGTGGCATCAGCCTAGCTCACAGCAACCTCAATCTCCTGGGCTTAAGCGATCCTACTGCCTCAGGCTTCCGAGTAGCTGGGACTACAGGCATGTGCCACCACGCCTGGCTAATTTTTTTTGTATATATATTTTTAGTTGGTCAATTAATTCCTTTCTATTTTTAGTAGAGATGGGGTCTCGCTCAGGCTGGTTTTGAACTCCCGGCCTCGAGCAATCCGCCCACCTCGGCCTCCCAGAGTGCTAGGATTACAGGCGTGAGCCGCCACCCCCGGCCTGGGTTTTTCCATTCTTATGTCAGTTTTGATAAACTGTATATTTCAAGGCAGTCTCTCTGTCTGTCTCTATACTCTGTCCCCCTTTTCATTCATAATATTGTTTGTATGTTTTCTTTTTATTCTTGATTAATCTTGCCAGATGTCTATTTTATGAGTTTATTTTCAAAGTCCTAACTTTTGATTTTGCCTATTGTTCTTTTTTTTGGCCTTTATATCATTGCTTTCTACTCTTAACTGTATTTTATTTTTCCTTCTGCTTTCTTTGGGCTTACTCCATCATTTTTCTGACTTCTTGGGTTGGACCCTTTGCTCATTTGTTTTCACTCTCCTTTTCTAATATAGGCATTTGAAGCTCTTGAATTTCCCTTTAAGTACTTCTTTAACTGGATCCCATGATTTCTAACCTACAATGTTTTCTTTATCATTCAGTTCTAGGTGTGTTCTAATTTCTGTTATGACTTCTTCTTGGTTCATGAATTATTTATAGTTGTATTTTAAATTTTTCAATATTTTTTATAGTTGGCCTTTAGCTTGATTGCATTATAGTCACAGAACAGTCTATATGTTGCTAATTGGTTTTTACTGATACTTAATTTGTGTCATTCTACATTGTCAGTTTTCATAAACATTTTGTTCATGCTTGAGAAGGTTGTATTCTAAATGTTGGGTGAGGTTTTATTCTATATATCCTTAAATCAAGCTTATTAGTTGTTTTGTTCACATCTTCCATCTCTTACTAAATATTGGTGTTCTTAGGCCGGGCGCGGTGGCTCAAGCCTGTAATCCTAGCTCTTTGGGAGGCCGAGGTGGGCGGATCGTTTGAGCTCAGGAGTTCGAGACCAGCCTGAGCAAGAGCGAGACCCCATCTCTACTATAAACACAAAGAAATTAATTGGCCAACTAAAACATATATAGAAAAAATTAGCCGGGCATGGTGGCACATGCCTGTAGTCCCAGCTACTTGGGAGGCTGAGGCAGCAGGATTGCTTGAGTCCAGGAGTTTGAGGTTGCTGTGAGCTAGGCTGACGCCACAGCACTCACTCTAGCCTGGGCAATAAAGTGAAACTCTGTCTCAAAAAAAAAAAAAAAAAAATTGGTGTTCTTGATCTACTAATTCCTGAAAGAACTATGTTAAAATTTCTTTATGACTGTGAATTTGTCAACTTCTCTTTATAATTTTGTCAAATTTTTCTGCACATAATTTGAAGTTCTCTTAAGTAAATATTTGTTTAGAATTGTTCCCTGGAGAATTGTAGAGAGCCTCTTTATCCATAATAATGCTTTTTCCCTAGGCCTATTTTGTCTGATATTAATGTCAACTTTTTTGTGTAAATATTTGTCTAGTATAACTTTTCCTATCCCTTACTTTCAGTCTCTGTGTCCTCATGTCTTAGATATATCTCCTGTAAATGACACATAGTTAGACTTTTTCCCAACATAATCTGAGACTGTCATTTAATTGGCAAGTGTAATCCATTTAAAAGTATTATGGTGCTTTGGGAGGCCAAAGTGGGAGGATCATTTGCGGCTAGGAGTTTGAGACCAGCCTAGGCAACATAGCAAGACCTTTTCTCTACAAAAAATAGCAGCCCAGTGTGTTGCATACCCATGGTCCTAGCTACTCTGGAGGCTGAGGAGGGAGGATCACTTGAGCCCAGTTCAAAGCTACAGCTATGAACTATGATTGTGTCATTGTATTGGAGCCTGGGTGACAGAACAAGGCCCTGTCACTTTAAAAAAGAAAAAAAAGGTATTATGATTACAGTTATATGTTATTTTAATACCTTTTTGTAATTATTTTATATATTAAATATATTATTATTTAATATCTTTGTGCTATTGACTATATGGTTTGCTTGCATTTTTTCTCCTTTCCTATATTGTATTAGTTTGGGTTTCCTTCATCCCATACTTCCATTCTTACCTTTTTTCACTCCTCACCACCTGGGAGCTTTGAATTCTTTTAGAGGCTACTCTTAAATTATTAGCCTGCGTTCTGCAATACAATCTAATGTTTTCAAAAGGTAAACTACAGAAAAAATAAAATTAAAAAAACAATCTAATGTTAAATCAGTTATCTCACTCTCTTCCTGAATAAGAACCCACAGTTTATCTTGCATGTTGCTATGGCTCAGTGTTATAATTCCACTTTATTTCTATACCATGGAATTAGTTGTTGGTATTCTTATTTGATAAAGTCTGCTTGTTTGGATTCACCCACCTGTTTACCAACGTCTTTGCCTTCTATCCCTTCTTTCTTCATACTTCATTCTTCTGAGTTAAATTTCCTTCTTCCAGAGGTAGCCTTTAAAACTTTTTTCAATTAGAATCTATTAGTGCTAAACTCTTTTTTTGCTTGCCTAAAGAAATGTTTTTATCATAACTATTGGATAATTTAGCTGGATATAAAAATATGGGTTAACAGTTATTTTTTCTCAGCCGTTAGATGATGTTATTCTGTTTCATTGTGTTCTAGCTTCAGATGAGAAGCCTGTTTCTAGTCATTGAGAAGCCTGCTTTTCAACTCTTAGAGATAATCTAGTTTTTTTTCTCATAGCTGCTTTTTAATCTTCTCTTTGTTCATGGTGCTTTGCAAATTTACTGTTATGTGTTCCTGATATGACTTATTTTTATATCTCTGGCTTGTTATTTGTCCTTGCATAAGAGATTTTGGTTTTTTTAAAGCACCTGAGAAATTGTCATCCAGTTGCCTCTTCATATTTTACCTTTATTCTCTCCCATCTCTCCTTTTGGAAATTGTAGAAGTCACACATTGGAACTTCTGTCTACCTTCATGTTTCTTAAAATCTTTTTTTTTTTTTAGTTCATTATCTCTTTATGCTGTACTCTGAGTAATTTCTTATCTTCACTTTTCAGTATTGTAATTCTTTTTTCCTCTGCTTTTTAACCTACTCATTGAGTTTTATCTTTTACTGAACTATGTTTTAAATTCCTTGGAATAATTTAGTGGGTTGATTACTTATTGCCTTCAATTGTGCAAAAACAAACAAAAATGAGTAAATCTCTATGCTTCTAATTTTTTTGTTTGTTTGTTTTCCTCTTGGGGAAAGTAAGCGGGATTGGCTAGCTGCTTTCTGTTACGTTCTCTTCCTGCTCAAAAATTCCATGACAGCATATCACTGTGGCAAGTACACTGTTGAGCAAACGAGCACTATGAACAGGGAGGCAGGAAGCTGGAAGCCCATCATCATGTTGTTCTCCACTCCCAGAGGAAGAGCTGCTCCTGAGTCATGTAGGGAAACCTTTTGGCATTGTACCTCTCAGGGGCTCACAGCTGTGGCAAGGATATGTTTCTATGGCAACAGGAGGCTTTAATTCTTTCTCTGTACTCAGCATATGCAGAGAAAGTTACATGACAAACTTGTAGAGTTTTCTATATTCTAGGCAGGCTGGATTCATTCTTTTTCTTCTTCTAGATCACACTGTCCAAAATAGTAGCCACTAGCCATAGGTGGTTATTTTAATTTTTTTTAATTTAATTTTTTTTTTCTTTTAGAAACAGGGTCTCACTTTGCTGCCCAGGCTGGAGTACAGTGGCACAATCATAGCTCACTGCACTCTTGAACTCCTGGGCTCAGGCGATCCTCCCACCTCAGCCTCCCAATTAGCTCAGACTATAGGCATGAGCCACCATACCTGGCTAATTCTTTTATTTTTTGTAGGGACAGGGTCTCACTCTGTTGCCCAGGCTGGTCTCAAACTCCTGGGCTCAAGCGATCCTCCCACCTTAGCCTCCCAAAGTGCTAGGATTATAGGCATAAGCTACCATGCCCAGCCATTTTAGTTTAAATTAATGAAAATTAATGAAAATTTAAAATTCTGTTTCTGCGTCACTCTAGCCACATTTCTAGTGCTCAGTGGCTACAAATGGCTAGGGACTGCTATAACCAGATAGCACACATAAAGAACATTTCCATCACTGCAGAAAGTTCTATTGGACAGTGCTGTTCTAAACTCTTCCATAGTAGTCTTATAGTAGATAGAGAATTGGTAAATGTGTAATTTCAGAAAATGGATCAAGTGAACTTGTTGGTGTCTAGAATCTAGGAGGCTCTAAGAGTTACCGCTGTTCTGTATCATTTGTGTGTGGGAGAATTCAGAGAGGGCATTGCATTCCACGAATGCTTTATGGGATCATCAGTGATCCCAGGCCTAGTTGTCTTAGCTATAATTTGGTACTGTGGGAAGAGGGAAAACTAGGTAAGTTGAAAGGCGAATGAACCCCTGATGTTGAATAAGCTTTGGGGAAATGCAGAAAATTTTCTGCCTGGGTTTATTGATTTTAGGTAACTGGGATTAAGCTCAGACTTGGGAGGATGGGTTTGTGACCACCAGCACAAAGTCTTAGTTCTTGAAATTTGACTCAGGTTGGAAATTCCTTGTAATAAAATCATCTTTTCTCTCCACCCACTTAAATTGCCATCTCATTCTCATTTGAGTTCTGTAGAGAATAGTTGAAAATTCTCAAGAAAAGAAAAGATACTCCTGTCATACATATTCACACACTCATAGCTTCCTCAATAGAGTGTCATTTCAGTTATTGGACTGCAAGGTTAAGAACAACATGAGTCACACAGCCCTGGCCCCAATAGGCTACACAGAGGGAATGGAGCACTGACCCCAACCTTGTTCTTTGCCCATGGCAGACATTGCTACAGTTTACTTCACTCTTTACTGTGAAGCTCTGTAGGGACTCAGGATCCTTGTCAACATAGTACTTCATATGCCCACAGTCTATACCAACTGCTGGAGTTAACATGGGAGACTAAACCTGTTTACTGTCCTTTGGTAGGGATTTGAGGCTTGGAGTTTGATACTCAGAGAAGGGATGTTGTTGCTTATAGCAGAGTACTTACTATGAGCCAAATGTGTTTGAGAAAGTTAAAAAAAAAGAAGTCTCTTGTAAGTTTGACCCATGGTACAGAGTAGGTGCCTTAAATAAAAGTTCAGCGAAGATACATATGATGAAATATGGTAATTTTAGGGATAGAGATAAAGGTAATTTGTGTTGGAAAGGGGTTCAGTACTTGGTTTATTCTGGTGATTTTTGTAGAGTTGGCAAAGATGGCTTAGAGTTGACTTTCTGTAATCGGAAAGAAAAAAGATGGTTTGTAAGATGACAAGAAGGGGTTTAGAAAGAATTCAGAGGCAGCATTTATAGAAGGATGAGGAAGAAGTTGTACAAGAAAAAAAATGCCCTGGAACAGGTGAAGGAGTTGGAAAGGATGAACTGATAAGTGCTTGGCAGAAACAGAAGTTAACAGACCTTTGTGGTTTCTAAATCAGTGTCTTTTGGTTTTTAAACAAATCTGAAAGCAAGGGTTCTTCCTACTTTTTTCCTGACCACAAATATATTCAGAATATTCACTGTAAAGATTTCAAACACTAATGTAGAAAGCCAAAGTTGCCCTGTAATCCCTTTGGTGTGTATTTCTCCAGGTTTTTGTCCCTTGGATGAATGGATATGTGTAAAGCAGTAGAAAGCACATTATGCTTGTTACAGTTTCACAATTTGCTTTTATTTAATGTCCCCTTCATTGTTCCGTGGTATCCATGAGCATGTGTGGATTTTATTTTGTTTTGTTTTTGTCTCTTGTAATTTCTGGAAACTTGTTGTACCTGGAAGTGGAACCTATTCACAGCAATCTCTCCCCCATCTTCCTCCAGCCATTGTGCCTGTTTCAGTGAAATCATGATAAAAAGATTTGTTTCCCAGCCGGGTGTGGTGGCTCATGCCTGTAATCCTCGGCCTCACTCTGGGAGGCCGAGGCGTGTGGATTGCTCGAGGTCAGGAGTTCGAAACCAGCCTCAGCAAGAGCAAGACCCCGTCTCTGCTATAAATAGAAAGAAATTAATTGGCCAGCTAATACATATATATATATAAAAATAAAGTTAGCTGGACACGGTGGCGCATGCCTGTAGTCCCAGCTACTCTGGAGGCTGAGGCAGGAGGATTGCTTGAGCCCAGGAGTTTGAGGTTGCTGTGAGCTAGGCTGACGCCACAGCACTCACTCTAGCCTGGGCAACAAAGCAAGACTGTGTCTCAAAAAAAAAAAAAAAAAAGATTTGTTTCCCAATAAGTTTGCCCCAAAATGCATCTATACTTTTACCTCTTTGCTAGAGAGATCATATCTACCATTTGGTCAGAATTACTCTGCAAGTTGTTATAAGACAACCACAGGGAAAGATCATAGAGCTCCTCCTATAAGCTTGATTTGTTGTTAGAAACCAATTAAATTATAAGCTAGAAAGAGCTGAGAGCTTGGTCCCCATCGCAGAGGACATTTGATAAATAACGCCAGGCCCGGGTATTCATAGGAGCCCTGCTTCCTTTCTGCCAGCCCTCTGTTCTGAAGCAATCTGAATATATCTAACTTGTTCCAGAGTTCACTGCTTCTTTCCTTTTTTCCCTTAGTGGGATAATTGCTTTTGTCAATGGCTACACTAGAACATAAGAAATTTTTATTTGGGATCCTCAATCTGAGCAGCTATACAGAAAATGCCAGGCAGCAGGGGG
>VSMD01120746.1:0-29441 GCA_008750895.1 Mirza zaza
TTCTTTTATTTCATCATATTATGGAAGTACAAATATTGTTAGGGTTACAAATATTGCCCCTGCCCCCTCCCTCCCCCCTTATTTAAATTTTGAAGTGATTTTTAAATGTCTTTATAACCGAAGCTCAACTCTTCCCTCTTTATAATCCCTCGTACTCAATCAATAAAGTTCTGCAGAATTAACCTCTTAAATATTTATTTAAACATTCCCTGTCTATCCTGCTATTGTCACCTTAATTCAGGCCTCCACTCCTAGAGTGGCCTATTGACTGGTCGAACTATGTCCATTTCATTCCTTCAGCTCTATCTTCTACAAAACCAGAGTGATGTAGCAAAAACACAAATTCTCTCATGTCACATTCTCACATTTCCCTGTGTACAATCTTTCCGTGATTCCCTATTATAAATAACATGAAACCCAAGCTCATTATCCTGGCAGACAAGACCTGCAAGATTTGACTATTGCCCAGTCTTCCAGCCTGATGACTTTACGCTGTCATTTGCTTTATAATAAAAAGAACAAACATCTATTTCATTCTTACTACATGCCAGGCACAATCCTAAATGCTTCTTGTATGATAATGTTGATCCTCAAAACAATACTATGAAGTAGGTATTATTATTATCCCCACTTTACAGATGAAGAAACAGAGGCACAGAGGGTTAATAGATGTGCCAGAGGTCACAGCGTAGCAAACAGCAGAGCCAGGATTCAGATTCAGACATTCTGGCCTCAGAGTCCATGTTATGCTGCTCTGCAGCACTAGGTCACTGTCATTTTTTTGGTTTTATGACTTTGCTTGTGTGGTTTCCTTTGTCTGAAATACCATCACTCCCCAGCATTCCCCTATGGCTCCCGCAATCCCTGACCCTCACCCTCATTAACTCCTCCTCACATTAACTCCTCTTTCAGGAGACTCCCCAGGCTTCCTTTCTCACATCCCGGGTTGGGGGCCCCTTCTGTATTTTCAAACTTGTACCTACATTCTTTGGTGCACCGGGCACATGTTCTATGATGATCTGTTGAATCTGGCTCTTCCACTCAATTGTGAGTTTCCTGAACTTTCTGGTAGAATATCTAGCCCATGTAGGTACTTAATAAAGATTTATTGAATAAGTGAAACAACAAACCAATGAAAACACTGAATAATGAGAGTGTAAGAAGTACCAGTTGTTCGATAATAAGACTTTTGTCCCAGTTCAAACTTTGAGATGATGACAGCTAAAGGTCCCAAATTCACACTGGGGAATTTATATTCAATTTCTATTAAACTACGCATTGTTTTAATGTATTAAGTATCTGTCTTCATTTAAAATTCATTTAATTAGAGATTTCAAGGTAGAAATTTTACTCAAAATAAGTTGCACAATCCTACAACATTTTACATTTAAAATTGCATTAGAGATTATGCAAACATGATACCTTCATATGTCATTATATTATGAAAAATTTAATTTGCCTTAAAAATAAATTCAACTACTGCTGTTAACAATGAGTGGAACCAAACAATATCCTAAATAATTTTAAGAAATAGGGCAACTGCATATTTTAACAAGTTACAAAAGAATAATTTTTAAATATCATCTTCCCAGGTTTCATAAATAAAACACATTTGATTTATACTTTAGCCCTAAACTGGAAAAAAAAATCACCCCAGTGATAGACTGATGGGCATGTCATTTATTGAATAAAACAAAACAACCCCCTTGATATAGGAATGAAACATATCACAAAAGCTGTAATCCCTGTTTATTTATATTATAAACAAACAAAACTGTCTACATTCACATTGTCTTTTTTTCTGGTAGCTTTTGGTAAAAGCAGAGGACGCCTGGGGGAAAAAACCAACCCCTTTCTCAATTATTACTCTTAACCTATGGAGGGTTTTACCAGGCGAGCCACTTTCAGATATAGCATATCCTTTTTCCTCTTCCCTCAGGGAAAGGCCACAGCGCATGCAGGCAGCCCTCATTTGCCTCAGCACTGGAGTGATGACGCATGCATTTCATACAGCTGGTGATGAAGACGACTCAAAGAAGTTGCCTGCCTCAGCCCAAAATATTTCTAAAAGAGATGCAAATTGAGGTGGAGAGAGAGTGGGAGAAAAATCATCCTTCAGCAAACAGCTTTATTTGGGCTAATTTAGCTAAAGGTCCCATAGATATGTATCTTGTTTGGGGTTTCCTTTAGATTTTAAGGAAGAAGACCCAGGATTTTACTGTTTCTGTGTAACATCTAACAGTACACATTAAGTATTACCATTTCTCAATAGCTATTCTTAGGCCATGATGATGAATGCAGATAATGCATTTGTATCATGGTTTTCTGCTTAAAAAGCACTTTTACACACATTATCAATTTATGACAATTTTTTGTTTTGTTTTCACCGTTTCAAATATTGCTGACCTACTTGACCTACAATCAAGTTTATAATTTCATGTGTATTTAGGGAAAATTTAATTGATAGAGAAATAACATTTACATTTATAATATAAATTGAAATTGTTTGGAAATGTCAGGCGTAAAGTTTTTGGGGCCCTTAAAATGAAAAAATAGTTTTGTCCTAAAACTTAAATTTTAGAGTTTTGTCCTAAATTCTAAGATTTGGATTGACTTTTTCCACTAGCACCTAAATGGAATTGACTAGACCGCATAATGGGTAATAGTGGGGATTTGATTGGAAGGAAAGACAAAGTGAGCATCAGCAAAGAGGTCTTAGTTTACAATATGACATACTCAAACCAAGGTACTTGATTACCAACAATCTTCATGTAGTTGTGTTAGGACTCTCCCTGAACAACTAGGTAGCTGTCAGATTAATGGTCAGCAAAGTTCAGTGAATTTGATACGTTGTATGTGAGTAACTGAGTTATCCAGGTTTGTTGTTATTGTTGTTTTAAATTATAGCAAGGCTCTTGCAGGTGGGAGTAACAAATGATGGATTTGTGAACAGAAGGGACTCCTTCCTGTGCATGATCTGCATATATTTCCTAATCTGTGGCTCTTCAGAGTGAAAGTATGTCTGGGAGCTTTTAAAAACGAAACCATTTCTCATAATGACCAGCTCCCTTGGACACATCCAAGACTTGACTTTGCAGGAGCAAATGGAGCTGATATCCAGGGACCAGTGCTGGACCCCTCCCAGGCTGTCCCATCCACTGAAGATTCTAGGACTTGTACAAGAACCAAGCATTTCCATTTTGTAAAAGGGCTCTCAGGAGTAAATAATAGGATAAGGCTGTGGAAAACACACACAAATGTATCATTTCTTAAAATACAATAGAGAACATCTACTGCCCTGTGTTAAATAGGTACCAGCGCCATTCTCTGAGATTCCTGGAAACAATTACCAAGTGGTTAAAGTGGTTATAGGTTCATTTTTATCTTCACGTGGATTGTTCCATATGTAAAGAGGTGAAGTTCCAGGAGGAATAAGAGCATGGGCAAGTATTAGGGTTGGTGTGAGAAAGAAAAAGAGAATAGCCTTTAACTCTTTTCTTTCTGGGTTGGGCACCTTGGCTCATACCTGTAATCCCAGCACCTTGGGAGGCCAAGGTAGGAGGATCACTTGAGGCCAGGAGTTCAAGACTAGCCTGGGCAACATAGCAAGACCCTGTCTCTATAAAAGAAGAAATTTTGTTTTAATTAGCCAGGTGTGGTGCCGCATGCCTGTAGTCCTACCTAGTTGGGAGGCTGAGGCAAGAGGATCACTTGAGCCTAAGAATTCAAAGTTACAGTGAGCTATAATTGGGCCACTGTACTCCAGTGAGATCTGTCTCTAAAAAACAAACAAACAAAAATGCTGAAACTTTCTTTCTATAAAGTTAAATATCACCCCCCCATGCAGATCATGAATTTTATTTAGAATGATCATTTAAAATGTTAGAGTAAGGTATTTTTATATTGCTGGCTGACATTTAATATCCTCTTGAATGTCTGTGTGAGGTATGAAATTTGAAGGGTAAAACTCCATGCGTGTTATCAGATCATTATCATTCTCATAGACTGAGGACAAGCAGCAGAGGTCAGTTCTGAGTTTCAAGAATGAGGGGCACCTTACTTTCTGGCATTATGAACTTCAGATGGGTTGCAATGAGGCTTAAAAGAAATGATGTATGTAAAACACTTACAAGAGTACCTGGCACATAGTAAATGTTAACCATCATCAGAAAATGTTAACTGTCATCATTATCATCACCAGAAATAGGAAGTTATTATCTGACACATGGATCTCCACACTGAGTGAATGGGAATGAAGGAAGAAAATGAGCATTTATCGAGTATTCACTGGGACTGAGAGTCACCTGTTTTGACTCTCTTTGTCCTCACAACAACTCTGCAAGATTATTATATTAAATAGATGATTTTGCAGAGTCTTGCAGCAAATAAGTGGCTGAGCCAGAATTTACTGCCCGTGCTACTTGAGGCAGATTTGACTAATGCTTCAGAGTAACACTGTGAGCCAATCGTGCCATGTGTTCCATGAGGTAAGTTCACATGCATATGCTTGAATTACACTGGGCAGTTTCTCTACCACCTCATTAAGTTGTCTTCAGATGCAAGAACAGATAAAAGTATAATATAAAAATGACTTATGTTTATTTATGCAGGTAAATCCAGAGAGGGGAAAAATCTTCATGAGGGGAAAATCTTCCTTGGAAGCGGCACCTATAGACCTCTTGCTCTGAAAAAATTATGAGGCAGATGGGTCTCTGCCATCCTCCTTTCCTTTCTTCAATGCCTGCTACTTCCTCATATAATAACATCCTCAATGTATTTATTCATAAAGTCCCTTCCACTGACAAAGTATTAACTAAAGCGTCTTAAGGTAATATTCCTTTCAGATGCCTTTTAAATCAGAACTTTGGGTAACATAAAATCTTTAAAAGTCTAAGGGAGGTGAAAAACCTATTAATTGTGGAATTCTAGGTATTCCTAGAATAAGATAGTAAGTAAGAAATTTCAGGACAGGATAGAATGTTGTCCTAGACCTTTCAAAAGATACCAAATATTCTATCTTTGCATCAACCCAGAGAATTGGTTTTTTAAAAATTCATTTCTTGACCTATTTAGTTCATGAACCATCTCAAGATCACAGCCCTGTGCTATCAAAAACTGTTTTTCTTTTTACCACTATGATATATAGCACCTCTTTTTAAAATGTTCACTTTTTTAAAAAAGGGTTTAAGTGTTGCTTTCATCTATACTTATTTGGCCCTGTGGGGTCAATAGAGAATAAAATATTTCCCCCTAGGTAACTGCTATGGTCTGAATGTGTCACTCAAAATTCATATGTTGAAATTTAATCACCAATGTGACAGTGCTAAAAGATGGTGTCTTTAGAGGGTTATTATGCCATGACAGCAGAGCCCTCATGAATGGGATTAACAACCTTATTAAAGGACTGGAACGAACTAGCTAGGCCCTCTTTTGTCCTTCTGTCCTTCCACCATGTGAGGACACAGCGTTTGTGCCCTCTAGAGCAGTGGTCCCCAACCTTTTTTGGTGCCGGGGACCAGTTTCATGGAAGACAGTTTTTTCATGGACCAGGATGGGGATGGGGTGGGGTGTCATGGGCGGGCAGAGGGTAGTGCAGAGCTTGGGGGGTGATTTGCAGCCAGTTTCCTAACAGGCCACTGACTGGTACCAGGCTGCATCCCAGGGGTTGGGGACTGCAGCCCTAAGGACACACCAACAAGGTGCCATCTTGGAAGCAGAGACCTGGTTCTCAGCAGACACCAAACCTGCTGGTGCCTTGACCTTGGACTTCCCAGCCTCCAGAACTGTGGCAAATAAATTTCTATTCTTTATAAATTATTCAGTCTCGGGTATTTTATTTTTTATTTTTTACTAGAGACAGGTTATTGCTATGTTGCCCAGGCTGGTCTCAAACTCTTGGCCTCAAGCAATCCTCCTGCCTCAGCCTTGCAAAGTGCTGGGATTATAGGTGTGAGCCACTGTGCCCAGCCTAGGTATTTTGTTATGGCAACACAAATGAACTAAGACAGTAACTAAAAACTGTATTTTTGGCTTTAGCTTTTTTTCCTATTATGAAATACTTATCCTGCATTCATATAAACCTATTGTTATGTGCATAGGAAATAGTTCATTTTCAGTTTCCATTAGTCTTCTTTAGTCTGCCTTCTCCTCACCCTACACCTCACCAAAAGCTTCCTGGATAACAAGTACTCCAAGCCTTCGATTTATTTAAAATCTCCTTTCCCCACCTACTGCTGTAATTTGTCTATAGTAGATTACTCTATAAAATTGTTTTGAAATTATATCATAGGTTTGAAACATTAAAAGATACTTCTTTTAATCCTCAAAATAATGTACATTTAGGATGGTAGCACTTAGGTTTCTTTAGACTAGGAGGATAATCATTGCTATGATTCAGGAACATTCAGGAATGATAACCCTAGGCAAATGATCATAGAGTAGAGTCTGTCAAAAGTCATTACAAGAAAATGATATTATGATAATTGCTGTGGTTTGAATGTCCTGTCCAAAACTCACATTGAAATTTAATTGCTATTTTAACAATATTAAGAGGTAGAACCTTTAAGAGGTGATTAGGCCATGAGAGCTCTGCCCTCACTGGTGGAATTAATGCCAGTATGAAAGGGCAAGTGTGGCCCCCTTTTGCCTCTTTGCCTTTCCTCCTTCTGCCATATGATGATGCAGCAAGAAGGTCCTCACCAGATACTGGCACCTTGATCTTAGACTTCCAGGCCTCCAGTACTGTGAGAAAATAAATTTCTGTTATAAATTAACCAGAATGTGGTATTCTGTCATAGCAGCACAAAACAAACTAAGACAATAAACCAATTTTAATGCAAAAATAAGTTAGTTGGTAAGTTTACCAGAATTCTGGAAATCCATGAAGCAGCAGCATAAGTGGTTTGCCTCTTTCTCCAGCAGCAACATAGTGAAATCTTAACCCTGAATCCTGAAAATAAATGGTATAAAATTTTAGTGATATTTTGAGTTGACTATCAAAGAAGTACATTTAATATTTTCACTTCATTAAAAAATACTCGGCTGGGTGTGGTGGCTCACGCCCGTAATCCTAGCACTTTGGGAAGCTGAGACAGGAGGATAGCTTGATGCCAGGAGTTCAAGACCAACCTGAGTAACATAGAGAGATCCTGTCTCTACAAAAAAATAGAAAATTAGTCAGGACTGGTGGTGCATGCCTATAGTCCCAGCTACTCAGGAGACTGCGTCAGGAGATCATTTGAGCCCCAAGTTTGAGGTTGCACTGAGCTATGATGATGCTGCCATACTCTGGCCTGGGCAACAGAATGAGAGCCTGTCTCAAAAAAAGAAAAAACTCAAAAACTCACCAGTATTATTTTTAACATCAAGAAGTAAAATAAATTTACTTAATTTTCAAAAAGAAAAAAAACCCCTATGATTTATCAATAAGAGTAAATTGACAGATTAACTTTTGTTAACATTGGTTTCACAGTACCTTTTCTTCTTGTTCTAGTACAAGGTCAATTTATATATTATAAGCTTTTGAACCAATGTCACAATTTGTAACTTTCATCTTACTTATGTGTCACATTTCATCTCATTCAAATTCTGCAGGGCATGTAAATAATTCCAATCTGAATTTATATTCCTGCCATGTTTACCTCCTAGTCATGTACTTTTCTCAGCTTGCCCGTCAAGAGCTGTGCAATCAGTTATATAATTCACACCTCCTTCCCTTATTTTTAGGTCTTTCCTTCCCACGTTATTATTTTGAGTGTTGCATGTACTGTTCCCCTTGCTGCCTGCTCCCCCATGTCACGTCAGTGTGCATTTCTAACACAGAATGTCCTGACTGCTCAAGACTTCACTCTGTATATAGGAGACAAGAAAACTCTAGGAAAATAAAAGCATGGGAATGAATAACAGTGGAATTCAGCAATGCTAAGCAAATTGAAGAGAGGAAAGTAGAGGAAACATGAAGAAAGAAAAATAATACAAGACCTATAAATCTTTAAATAAAAAAAAGCTATCAAAGAAAGAAAGCTAGGAAAGAAACCAAGAACCAAAAGCTAAGCACAGATACTAGGTTCCCTAATACAAAACAATAGGGTTTTCAGATGTCAAAGAATCATTTTATAGATTTAGAAAACGAAGTGCAAAGATGTTAACACAGGTGGGAAAGTGGTTGGGAGCAGGGATATGGCTAGAATCCCCATCTTGTCCTAACTCCCAGGACAATGTTCTTTCTACTTCTTGGTTCTGCATCTCTGGGAAAGCTCTTTAGGTGGCCAGTGTCAGAGGAAAAGCACTGTGAGGAGTTCCAGATGATTCTTATACAACATTTACTGCTCAGGTTGGACAGAGATAACAAATCTGACTTTGCCCTCAACTCCAGAATGTTTTCCTAGAAGTTTAATAATTTCTCTTTTGGCAGGCTGAGCCAGGAGTATCACTTGAGGCCAAGAGTTTGAGACCATCCTGGGCAACATAGCAAGACCCTTTCTCTATAAAAAATAAAAACTTAGCCTGATGTGGTGATGCATGCCTGTAGTCCTAGCTACTCAGGAGGCTGAGGCAGGAGGATCACTTGAGCCTAGGAATTCGAAGTTACAATGAGCTATGATCACATCGCTGCACTCCAGCTTGGGAGACAGAGCAGGACACCATCTCTAAAATAACAATAATAACAAAAACTTCTTTTATTGGTGTTGAGTCTTGGAGGATGAAATGCTATGGGCCCTTGATTGGGCTGAATTAACAGACACTTTATTGCACTTACTGTGCACCAGGCACTGTTCTATGTTCTATTTTAGGGGGTTTTGGATTTTTTTTCTGACAAATAATTAACTCATTTAATTCTCATATCAACCCCAGGCAAGAAAGAAGTCTTCTTGCCCTTCGGAATGCCAGGTGCTGGGCAATTTAGCTTGTAATAGGAAATTAGGACTTGGTGACATAAATATCCCCTCATATGAGGCTGTTTTTGAAAGGCCTATGAGTCAGACTGTAGGGCGTATCACAGGAGCCATTTCCCTTCACCACCTGGAACCTCAGGAAATAGAGTATCTGTGGGCTGTGAGGAAGCTTGGGACAAGCATAAACAATTAAAGAGCTGCATGCATGGCTGACATTAACCTTTTATTCCATTCCTTTGGTCCCTGACTTCATAAATCTGCTTCTGTACCCACAAACACATACCATTTGCTTACTGTTTCAGGCTACCTAAGTCTTCTATGATCATCAGCATAAACTCCTGCTTTGCAATGACTTATTCTGTTCATCTCTAAAATTTAGGGAAGGACTGACGGCCTCCTGAGACAGTAGGGTGCCACCAGAAACAATTCCCCACAGCTGATGTAAGCCCTAAAGGGCAAAAAGGTGACAGGAAACAGCTTCCCCTTGCAGTAGTGGGGGACGGTAATATAAGGGGACCCTGATTAGAGAAACTCCACAGAAACCAACCAAGGCGCCAGTGAAATGGGTGCTGTCTCTCTCTCTCTCTCTCTCTCTCTCTCTCTCTCTCTCACTCACACACACACACACACACACACACACACACACTGAACAAGAGGACACACACTGAGACCCGACCCCTCTCCCTCCACCCCTCGCCCTTCCTGCCTCCCCTTGGTATCCTCCCAGTCCCCGCAGGGGAACACTAGGGGACGCTGAGCCGGGCGTCAGGCGAGGAGCAGCCTGGCGCCCTCGCTCCGGCAGTCAGTTCCCCCCGTTACCGCCAGGCCGGCGCCGTCCTTCACCTTGATCCGCACGTAGCAGTGGGTCCCCAAAGAGGGGTCACTCAGACACGCGGGAGGGTGCTCCCGGGCTAGCCGCCGGAAGGTCTGCGCCGGTCCCTTGCCGATGCTCCACAAAAGTTTGAGCAGGTAGATGGAAGCACAGAGCCAGCAGTAGCAGTAGACCAGGGACCAGAAGAGCAGGGACCGGAGCGTGACCATCAGGCGGGGCAGGCAGTCCCGCAGCCTCGCCATCCGGCGGCAGCAGCGGCGGCGGGGCCCGCTGCCCTTCCTCAGAGCCGGAGTGAGAGCGCCGCGGCGCGTCAGGCCCGCTCGCCGCCAGCCGCCGCCGGGCCTCCCCCGGGCCTCCCCCGCGCCTGCCTCCCCCGGGCCCGGGCGGCTGCGCTCGGCCGGTGTCCCGTGTCGCGGCGACGGGCTCCGGCACACACGCGGCGCGCTCGGGGGTCGCTGGGCCCAGCCCCAGGGCGCCGCAGGGCAGACCCGGGGGCCGCGAGGTCCGCCTACAACAAGACAGCGAGGGAGACCACTGTCACTTTCCCCAAAGAGTGAAATCCCATTTCAAAATTGCAAAGCTGTGGGTAAAATGAAGGCGAAACTTTCCCAAAACCAAACTGGGTCCTGTGAAAGGAGACGCCACTCTTGTTCTTCTGACCAGTTTTCGAACCCTCCAGTGTCCAAGTAACTGTTGGAAATTCTTCAGGCATTTTTTTCTGTATTATAGAATAATGGGGCGTGGGGAGGGAGGGAGCAGTAAAGGATTTTCATACTATTGATACAGTAAAGACATTTTTACTTTATTTATTCCTGACAGTCTTCTGAAGGTGGTGATATTTTCCAACTGGGTTCAGAGTCATTATTAACCCAGCTAGAAAATGGTAAGCAGCCCTCTCTTCTAAATTCAAACCCCTGGCAACCACTGGTCTGTTTTCTGTCCTTATAAAGTTTTGTTAATGGAAAAAAACAAAAAACCCAAAGTCTGTAAAATAATTTAAAGAGGTTTATTCTGAGCCAAATGTGTGTGACTGGCCTGGAGCACACGGCCTCAAGAGGTCCCGAGAAAATGTGCCTGTAGTAGCTGGGTCACAAAGTTTGGTGTATACTTTCTTGGAAACAGGAATTACATATAAGACCCTAAGTCAGTAGAGGGTGTGCATTGGTTTGGCCCAAAAAGGTGGGGGGACATCCCAAGGGGGGGAGGAGAGAAGTTACAGGTATAGGTGGGTTTAAAGGTGGGTTTAAAGTTTTGTGATTGGTTAAAGAAATGAAGCTGTGAGGCTTGGACTATTTTAACTTAAAATAAGGATGTCTATTAGAGACAAGCCACTGGACATTTACTGAAACTCTAGTGATCTGTCAAGTAAATTGATGGCCTGCAGGTGTGGTTTAAACTTTGTCTTGTATAGCCTTAGGCCTGTTAATGATTTAGCACCTTATTGTTACAAATATCTCCAACTAGAGAGAAGGGCATGAGGTGTGTCTGATCTTCTTTTTCATGGCCAGCAACTGAGCTTTAGGGTATTTCTGGGGTCCCTGGGGCCAAGAGAGAGTCCATTCACTCATCTGCGGGCTTAAGATTTTATTTTAGTTCACAGGTTTTTTATGCAAGAATATTGTGCAAATGGAATGTAACCGATTTGGGCTTCTTTGACTTAGGACAATCTATTTGAGATTCAGCTATGCTGTTGCATGTATTGTTTCTTTTTTTTATTGCTAATTACTATTTCATTGAATGGATATACCACCATTGTTTATCAGTTCCCCAGTTAAGGGACATTTAAATTTTTTTCCCAGTTTTTGGCTGTTACAAACCACAACATTCTATACTATAAATCTATACTATAAACATTCACATAAAGTTTTTTGTATGTGAACATATGGTTTTTTCCAATTTATTTATTTCTTTTCTTTTTTTTTAATTTCAGAATATTATCGGGGTACAAACATTTTGGTTACATATAATGCCTTTGCATTGCCAAAGTCAGAGCTACAAGTGTGCCCATCCCCTATATAGTGCACTCAGCACCCATTAGTTATGAGTTTACCCATCCCTACCACCCTCTCCCACCTGCCCAGCACCCAATGAATATTACTTCCATGTGAGCACCTGAGTGTTGAACAATTAGTACCAATTTGACGGTGAGTACAGGTGGTGCTTGTTTTTTCATTGTTGTGATACTTCATTTCAAAGGATGGTCTCTAGCTCCACCCAGGATAAGAGGTGCTAGTTCACCATTGTTTTTTATGGCTGAGTAGTGTGATATATGGTATACATATATCATATTTTATTAATCCACTCATGTATTGATGGGCACTTAGGTTTTTTCCACATCTTTGCAATTTTGAATTGTGCTACTATAAACATTCAAGTGCAGATGTCTTTATTGTAAAATGTACTTTTTTTCTTTTGGGTAGATGCTTAGTAGTGGATTGCTTGATCAAATGGTAATTCTATTTTCATTTCTTTGAAATATCTCCAAATTACTTTCCACAGAGATTGTACTAATTTGCAGTTCCACCAACAGTGTGAGTGTTCCTATCTCTCTGCATCCACACCAGCAGTTGTTGTTTTGGGACTTTTTGATAAAAGCTGTTCTCACTGGAGTTAGGTGATGTCTCATTGTGGTTTTGATTTGCATTTCCCTGATGATGAGATGTTGAGTACTTTTTTATATGTTTGCTGGCCATTACTCTGTCTTCTTTTGCAAAGTTTCTGTTCATGTCCTTTGCCTGCTTTTTAATGGGGTTGTTTGATTTTTTTGTTAATTTTCTCAAATTCTATATAGATTATTATTATCAGCCCTTTATCAGATGTGTAGCATGCAAATATTTTCTCCCATTCTGTAGATTGTCTATTTGCTCTAATGATAGTTTCCTTGGGTGTGCAGAACCTTTTTAATTTGATTGGGTCTCATTTATTTATTTTTGTTGCCGCTGTGATTGCTTTGGGGGTCTTCTTCATATATTCTTTGCCTAGGCGATATCTGTAAGAGTTTTCCCAACATTTCCTTCTAGAATTCCTAAGGTTTCACATTTTAGGTTTAAGTCTGTTATCCATCGTGAGCTGATTTTTGTGAGAAGTGAAAGTGCAGATCCAGTTTCGGTCTTCTGCATGTGGTTATCCAATTTTCCCAGCACCATTTATTGAATAGAGATTCTTTTCCCCAGTGTATATTTTTGTCTGCTTTTTCAAAGATTAGATGACACTATGAAAATGGTTTTATATCTGGGTTGTCAGTACTGTTCCAAAGGTCTATATCTCTGTTCTTGTGCCAGTGCCATGCTGTTTTGGTTACTGTAGCCTTGTAGTAAAGCTTAAAGTCTGGTAGACAGATGCCTCCCAATTTGTTCTTTTTGCTTAAGATTGCTTTGGCTACACGAGGTCTTCTCTGATTCCGTATGGAGCATAGAATTATTTTTTCTAGATCTACAAAAAATGATGATGGTATTTTCATAGGAATTGCATTGATTCTATAGGTCACTTTAGGTAGTATGAACATTTTAACAATATTGATTCTGCCAATCCATGAGCATGGTAGAATTTTCTATCTGTTTAAATCCTCTACAATTTCTTTTCTCAGTGTTTCATGGTTCTCCCTATATAGGTCTGTCACCTCCTTAGCGAAATATATTCCTAAATATTTTTCTTTGATGCTATTGTGAAATGTGTTGAGTCTTTGCTTTTCAGCTTGACTGTTACTGGTGTATATGAATGCCATTGATTTGTGTGCATTGGTTTTGTACCCTGAGACTTTACTAAATTCATTTATCAATTCCAGGAGCCTCTTGGTTGAATCCTTTGGGTTTTCTAGATATAATATCATATGATCAGCAAAGAGTGAGAGTTTGAGCTCTTCTGCCCCCATTTGGTCCCCTTGATTCTCCACTCTTGGCGATTGCTCTGGCAAGGACTTCCAACACTATGTTGAATAGAGGTGGAGATAGTGGGCAACCTTGTCTGGTTCCAGTTCTAAGTGGGAATGCTTTCAATTTTTCCCGTTCAGTATCATATTGGCTATAGGTTTATCATATATGGCTTTAATACTTTTGAGGTATGACCCATTTATGCCTATTTTGTTAAGAGTTTTTATCATAAAAGTGTGAATTTCGTCAAATGCTTTTTCTGCATCTATTGAGAGAATTATATGGTCTTTGTTCTTGCTTTTATTGATATCATGTATTACATTTATAGATTTGTGTATGTTGAACTATCCTTGCATCTCTGGGATAAAGTCCACCTGGTCATGATGAATTTTTTTTTTTTTTGATGTACTGTTGAATTTGGCTTAAGATTTTAATTTTTGCATCTATATTCATAAGGGATATTGGGCTGTAGTTTTCTTTTTTTGTTGTTTCCTTTCCTGGCTTTGGTATTAAGGTGATATTGGCTTCGTAGAATGAGTTGGGGAAGATTACATCCTTCTCAATGTTGTGGAATAATTTCTGCAGTCTAGATATCAATTCTTCTTTGTAGATTTGGTAAAATTCAGGTGTGAACCCATCTGGTCCAGGACTTCTGTTTATTGTAAGATTTTTTATTGCTGCTTCAATTTCTGTGCTTGATATTGGTCTGTTCAGGAATTCTATTTCTTCCTGATTAGGTCTAGGGAAGTTGTGTGTTTCTAAGAATTTGTCTATTTTCTCCATGTTTTGAAGTTTTGGGGCATAGAGATTTTCATAGTATTTAAAGATGGTGTTTTATATTTATATGATGTCTGTTGTGACTTCCCCTTTTTCATTTCTAATTGAGCTTATTAGAGTCTTTTCCTTTCTTCTTCTTGTCAGTCTAGCAAGAGGGCTGTCAGTGAACATATGTTTTTATTTCACTTGGATAAATACCTGGAAGTGGATTGCTGGGTCAGGTAGTAAGTGTGCATTTAACTTTCTGAGAAACTGTCACACTAGTTTCCAGAGTGGCTGTATAATTTTTCTGTATATGTTTGTATAAGAACCTACCATGGGCAGAATGGTCTTGCTCAGGCTGGTCTTGAACTCCTGAGATCAAGCAATCCTCCTGCCTTGGCCTCCCACAGTGCTAGGATTACAGGTGTGAGTCATCATGCCCACCCTCAATTTTCAGTTTATTTCAGCAATGTGTGACAGTTATACAGTTGGTCCTTGGACAGTGTGGGGGTTATGGGTGCTCATCCCTCTCAAAAATCCTTATCTAGTTTTTGACTCCTCCAAAACTTCATCCTCCTTGTGTTCATGATGAGTAGGCTGAAGAGGAAGAAGAGGGGTTAGTCTTGCTGTCTTAGGGGTGGCAAAGGCAGAAGAATGGACCTGCACAGGTTAAACCCATGTTCAAGGGTCAACTGTATTTTGCTCTTCCTTAAGTTAAGGACTTATGGATTTGAGACCATTCCCTGTTTCTAATGTAAGCATTTAGCACTTATAAATTTCTCTTAGTACTTTTTAACTGCATTATATTTGTATTTATATGTTGTATTTTCATCATCATTCATTTCTATGTACTTCCTAAAATTTCCTGTAAGTCTTCCTCTTTACCCCATTGTTTATAATTATGTGTTTAGAGATTTTCCTGTTGTCTTTCTATTATTGACTTGTATTTGATTCTATTATGATCAAAGAACATATTCTATATGATTTCTATTCTTTTTTTCTCATTTAAAAAAATTCCAATAATGTATTTAATCCCTTTATTCTCTAATAATTTCTTTTAAGTTTGTTTTATGACCCAGGATATGGCCTGTCTGGGTGAAGTTTCCATGGGTGTTTGAAAAAAAAAAAAGTATATT
This sequence comes from Mirza zaza, assembly GCA_008750895.1. Taxonomy (NCBI): domain Eukaryota; kingdom Metazoa; phylum Chordata; class Mammalia; order Primates; family Cheirogaleidae; genus Mirza; species Mirza zaza. Next base: position 15,491 of record VSMD01120746.1, read on the forward strand.
ATTATGTTTTTGAATGGAGTGTTCTACATATGCCAATTAGATATGTTGGTTGCTAATGTCCTATCCACTTTTAAATAAGAGAGAATTCCTGTTAAATTCATTCAGACCAAATAAGTTCCTCAGTTTATGGATACTAATACCAAAATCTGACAAAGATAATACAAAAATTATAGCATATGCCAATTTTACTTATGAAAATTGTTTCAATAACTATAAATAAATTACTAGAAATTGAATCTAGCAGTGTATCATATAAATAATACAATATAACTATGGAGTTTTTATTCTAGGAAAGAATGGCCCAACATCAGAAAATCTATAAATGTAACACATCAACATTTGTAGAAGAAAATCCATGTAATTATATCAACAGATGCCAAAAAAAGAATGTATTAAAATTTAGCAGCTATTCCTTTAAAGCTAAATTAATTCAGGCAGACAGAAACTGCTTAAACACTACAGTTACCAAAAAACAGTAGCCTATGGTAAAATAGGCTTTAGCCATTTACTTTAAAACTCTGAATAAGAAAGAAAGATTGCTATTAGTTCTATTATTTAACATTATTTTTGAAAATTCAAGCGAATAAACCAAAAAGAACATAAAAATTAATATAAAAATTAGAAAGAGGCAAAAATACATGTTTGCAGATTATTATATTTCTATAAACTTCAAAACACTTTCCTTAATAAGAAAATTTGGTAAGATGCCTAGATACAAGGTAAGTATACAAAAGTCAATAGGTTTTCCGTATCCAAGCATTAGCCAATTATAAATTGAAACTGCATTCACAAAAATGCAGGAAAGCTCAACATTATATGTCATTCTATATTATTGCATATAATTATGGTTAATTTATTTATGCTAATATCCCATTAGCATAATTAGGGAGATTATGCCAGAGTTTATTCATTCTCCTATCAAAGGCATTTGGGTTGGTTTGTTCTTTCCTTCCTTACTCCTTTTCTTCTTTCTCTCCTTCTTTATTAATTATGATCTGGCCAGGCGTGGTGGCTCACGCCTGTAATCCTAGCACTCTGGGAGGCCGAGGTAGGAGGATCGCTCAAGGTCAGGAGTTCGAAACCAGCTTGAGCAAGAGCAAGACCCTATCTCTACTAAAATAGAAATTAATTGGCCAACTAAAAATATATAGGAGGAAAAAAAAATTAGCTGGGCATGATGGTGCATGCCTGTAGTCCCAGCTACTCAGGAGGCTGAGGCAGGAGGATCATTGAGCCCAGGAGTTTGAGGTTGCTGTGAGCTAGTCTGACACCATGGTACTCTAGCCCAGGCAACAGAGTGAGACTATGTCTCGAAAAAAAAAAAAAAAAAGTAATTATGATCTTTGTTTATACATGTTTTGTATGTTCTTGTACATATCTCCTCCTGGTTTGTAATCGTTTCTCTAGGTTATATGCTTGGAGGGAATTGCTGAATCATGACTATAGAAACAATTCAATTTTATAAAATAATGTAATTCTTTTCCAAAATGGTTATATTTATACGCCTGACCACCTGTGTATGAGTTCCCACATATCCTTGCTAATACTTGAATATGCTAGAGATACCACTTTAGCTAATTTGATGGGTAAAAATTGGTATCTTCTATGGCTTCAATTTTCATTTCCCTCAGTATTAAGAAGGCTGAGCATCTTTTCATGTTTATTAGGTATATGTGTTTCCTCTGAAGTAAAATAATCTGTGTGTGGCAGAGAATTACCAGTAATCATGTGTTTCTCTGAGTGTCCCTGCTTATAATCAGATGTGGACAAGTGACTGGGTTCTGGCCAGAAGGATAGGAGTATAAGAGGTATAAATGTCTTCCAAGTCTGGCCATTAAAGATATTCTGTGAGATCCTCTGACCCTATCTTCCTGTGCTGCACCAACTTTACAGACTGCATGTTCTAGGTAACAGAATTACAAGGTGGAATAGGACCACTCAAACTGCTTTACTTTCCATGAAAATGGAATATTCCTATCTTTCCTTTAGAGGAAAACATTTTGTGTGGTAAACTTCCTTTTTATTTCACCCTATTTTTTTTTGTTGTTGTCTTTTTGTTTTGAGACAGAGTCTCACTCTGCTAGAGTGCCATGGCGTCAGTCTAGCTCACAGCAACCTCAAACTCCTGGGCTCAATGATCCTCCTGCCTCAGCCTCCCCAGTAGCTTGGACTATAGGCATGCACTACCATGCCCAGCTAATTTTTTCTATTTTTAGTTGTTTGCCTAATTTCTTTCTATTTTTAGTAGAGATGAGGTCTCGCTCTTGTTCAGGCAGGTCTCAAACTCCTGAGCTCAAGCAATCCACCCGCCTTGGCCTCCCAGAGTGCTAGGATTACAGGTGTGAGCCACCTCGCCCGGCCTCACTCTCCTTTTAATAGTTTTGCTGCGTTCAGAATCTCAACTGACTCCCCCCCCCATTTCCAGTTTTCCTTTTTATTTAATCACAGAGTGGTGGACAAACACAAAAACAGCACAATTACTTCAGATTATTCTTCATATGGTATACACACAGACCTATGATGTAATCTGAAAGGAACCTGCACAGTCAGCAATGAAATACATATAGTTTTTCCTTCTCTCGCTCAAAAAAACTTTTAAACTACACAAACTTAGAATCCATCAGCACACACTCTCCTGTGACAAATATTTCAGACATAAACAGGATACAAATAAAACACTATATGCTAACATATGTATAAACTTTGTTAACCAAAAGCCAGAAGCAGCCCTGATTAAGATACATTCAATAGCCGATAACTAGTTGTATCCTAAGTGACATTGTCAAGAGAAACTGTGCTGCAGAGAAAAGCTGTATATAGATGCACAAAGAGAAAATAAACTGCAAGATTAACACATGTGTTTAATATTAGAAAAAAACACAGCCTCCCAGAATTTATCCATATTTCTAGCTGACAATTTTTCTCTCAAAACCTTTAAGATTTAACTCCACTGTTTCTGGTGTTTATTGTTGCAGATAACTCATTCTTATATTTGTTGAAAGAGGCCAGGCGCGGTGGCTCACACCTGTAATCCTAGCACTCTGGGAGGCCAAGGCGGGTTGATTGCTTGAGCTCGGGAGTTTGAGACCCGCCTGAGCAAGAGCGAGACCTCATCTCTACTAAAAATAGAAAGAAATTAGGCAAACAACTAAAAATAGAAAAAATTAGCTGGGCATAGTAGTGCATGCCTGTAGTCCCAGCTCCTGGGGAGGCTGAGGCAGGAGGATTGCTTGAGCTCAGGAGTTTGAGGTTGCTGTGAGCTAGGCTGACCCCATGGCTCTCTAGCCCAGGGAACAGAGTGAGACTCTGTCTCAAATAAAAAAATAAAATAAAATAAAAATAAGCTCCTCTATAGCTCCTTTTCCCTGGCTACTTGCAAAATTTTACTTGCTTATGGTGTTGTGCAGGACATGGAAAGCTGTCTTAGGTATGGACTTCTTTTTGTTTGAGATAAAAGGATTCATTTTTCTTAATTTTAAGAAAATCACAGTTACTGTCTCCTCAAATAATGACTGTTTGTTTTCATGGTTGGTTCTAAGGAGTCTGATTAGATGTATGTTAGATCTTTTCACTCTATTGTAGATTAAAGGTTGGCAAGTTTTCTGACACTTTCTCAGTAAGAGGTTAGATAGTAAATATTTTAGGTTTTGAGGGCCACACAGTCCCGCTGCAACTCCTGAAGTCTGTCATTACAACACAAAAGCAGCCGTAGACATGTAAATAAAATGATGTGGCTGTGTTCAAATAGGCACAAAGCCTGATTTGACCTGTAGGCCACAGTTTGCCAACAACTACCCTAAATCTCTTAACATCTTTTGCATTTTCCTTTGTCTCTCTGTGCTGTATCCTGATATCTTTATTTGGATATATCTTCTAGCTCACTAATTTTCTCTTCACCTGTGTCTAATTCTTTTAACCCATGGGTTGAGATTTTAAAAAATTGAGTCTACTTCAATACTTTCTTTTCTAAAGTCCTAGATAGAATGGGGTGAGAAGTAGTGGGTCTATATTTATTGTTTTTGCTTTCATTCATTGTGGCTTGCTTTTTAATGGCATTCAGATGTGATCATGGGCTCATTTCCTGCTCTTAATTTGTGGTGATCTGGCTTCTGCTATGGTCAGCCTGGGTGGGATCTTTGGTCTCTTGAAGACCTTCCTTGCACTTTCTCACCTCACCACCATTGGCCCATGGTACAATCAGCATGCTAACATGGATCCAAGCAACTGACCTCAAAGAAGCCCCACTATCCCACTTGCTTATTGCTCTGCTCCCAACGAATTTGGGGCTGGAACTCCCCTGGTTCTTTTGAGACTGGCAGTGTCTCAAAAAATGGGTTCCATACAGGATATATTTGTAAAGCTGGAAATAAAGCTGGTAGGTCTCTAAGTTTAATTCCCATCTCAATCAAAATCCTAATGGTGTTTAGATTCATACAACTTTACAAATTAGATAAAATGTTATAAATTTCTTATAGTGTGACAGTTATGCAATTCAGAGGTTTAATAAGCAACTTGTGGTAGCATAACTGACAATTCATTTGAAAGAAAGGAAAGCTAGACCCCTAGCTCATATCACATAGAAAAATATCTTTAATACATCTGGAATTTTGTGTAAAAATTAATTATATCTAGACCTGTAAGTGTAAAAAATATAAGAATATTTTATCATCTCAATGTAGGGACACACATCTAAACAAGACAGAATATCCAGACAGCATGAAAGAAAAGAATGACCACATAAAATTTAAAATTTTAATGGAAAAAAAGACAAACAATAAATTATAAAAAAAATTCCAAAACAAAGATCCAACATCTAAAAATGAACCAAATAAATAAATAAATAAAGAGGAAGAAGAAAAAGAAAAATAGAGCACAAATTGATTAAAAAACAAAAAAATACCACGATACCCAAAATGAATGACCAGGCAAGTCACATGGCAAACAAATGATCAATTCCACTTGTAGTCTGGGAAATACAAACTAAAGAAACAAATTGTAATTTTTTCATTTATATTAACAAAAAAGGAGGACAAGAACATCTAGGGCTGGTGAGGACAATGGGAAGGTGGTATTTTCAAACTTACAGAAATGTGAACTGCTCTAAAGTTTTTTGGAACAGTTACCTGGCACTATCAATTAAAATTAAAACTACTCTCTTTATACCTTCTGACCCAGTAATCCCATTGTAAGAGCTCTACCCTTAAGAAATAGAAGAATACTTACTTAAGGCTATATAAACAGGCTATTACTTCATTGTTCATCATGGGAAAAGGTTGTAAGTAACTTAAGAAACAGGATTATTTATATAAATTATACCTATGCTACTAAAATCTGTATAGACTTAAAAAGAATGAATTAGTATATATCCATCTAATGAGCTTAATGCATTAAAAAAAAATCAGTTGCCAAGTAACATATATAGATAACCATATTTTTGTAAAAAACAAGTCCCTCAAATCCTCTACATGTGTATGTTTGGATGAGCATAAAGAAGCCAGAATAATATACAAGCTTTCATCTGTCAATAGTTGGGGTGGAAGGCAGAAACTATCTTAATATCTCTAAATTTTATCTTTAAATCATATCTAAAAGCTTTGTAATTTAAAAAAATTATGAAATTCATAATTGGATATATTCATATATAAATGATCTGCAACATAATTTTTGAACTGGCAAATTGGTTTCAAGTGTTGGTTTCTACACAATTTTGTACAAATTGATAAATTTAAAGGGTAAGTGTTGTCTTAATTTTTTAAAATTTACTAAGGCTCATGCCTATAATCCCAGCTACTCAGGAGACTGAGGTGGGAGGATAGCTTCAGTCCATTTCAAGACCAGCCTGGGCAGCAAGACCATGTCACTAAGAAAAATGAAAAACAGGGGTGGGGGTGGTATATGCCTGTAGTACCAGCTACCTGGGAGGCTGAGGCAGGAGGATTGCTTGAGCCCAGCAGTTTGAGGCTGCAGTGAGCTATGATTGTGTCACTGCACTCCAGCCTGGTTGACAAAGACAGACCCCATCTCTCTTAAAAAAAAAAAAATTACTACAAAGATAAAAAAGAATGGGCCAAGGATATGAGGCGGCAACTTAAAGAAATAAGCCTATGTTTTCTTCTGACTGAATTGATAAAACCAGTTTGTATACTGATAATTATCTACAGGAGGGAACATTGATCGTGGAAATCAAAACTGCTGGAGCAACGTCCCTGGGAAGATGTGGAAAAAAATCATACGAGATTCACCTTAACTGAAAGCATGAACAAGTCATCCTTAGTAATGGAGGGGCGAGCAGAGCATATGAACAATGATACTTGTAGTTGTGGTACTGCAAATTTGTGGAAGGTCTCCTCAGATTGGTTCCCTGCTCGGTGAAAAAGCAGCAAGAAAAAGGTAGCAGAGACTGATGATGGGGGAGGTGGTATTGGTTGGAAATCTGAGTAGAATGGAGATATAAAATAGTTGACTGCCTAGGGAGAGTGAACAGACCATGGAAACAGATTTCTGGGCAGCGTTAAGGCTCATTTGAGTTGATGCTCAAAAATTTAAAATGAAACTGGTTATTCAGCTTCATCAGTGCAGAATAAGCAGTGAGATTTAATAAGGATTTAAGTTTTGCCAAATAAATATAATAAATGAGAAATGAATGGAGTTGAGAGAGTATGCAAGGCAGTAATTATTATAATGTATTACAATTTAGGATGAGCAGAGAAGGGAGGGCAGTAGAGGACAGGTACTGTGAAAAGCTCTAGGGTTAATGGATTGTTAAGTTCTGGTGATGTTTAAGAATTGAAGAAGTCAAGGGCCTATACAGAGTAAGCCAGAAAAAGGAAAAGTAGTGAGAAAATAGGATGCTTGAAATTGAGACTAAGGAAGGGGTTCAGTTATTAGTAATGGGAAAGGAGTAAATGGCTGAGGCTAATCCTGTTCATCTAGATCATTAGCAGAGAGGTCAAAGGACTGAGACGTGTCAATTGGAGAGTAATAGTAAATAGAGACTAAACTCTTTGGGAACAAGGAGTGAACCAGGGATGATAAATGACTATGGGTGGTATAGTTTGATGATCATGAAAAATTTAAAGGTGGGGTTTTTTAGGGAAGAGGGAGGGAGAGAATGGTCTGTAAGTGGCACTACAAAGGTAAGAAAAACCACAAGGTGATCCTTTTTTAGTTCATAAGTGTGATGACTGGATTTTCACACTCCCATATGAGATGTGCTTCCCTTGTTACCATAGCACATTATAAGAAAGAAAGGATGGAAGGGAAAGAGAGAGGAAAAGAGAAAGAAAAGTAAAGAAAGGAAGGAAAGAAAAGGAAGAGGAGAGGAGGGGGGAGAAAAAACACCATGAGAAAACAAGAGCTAAATGGGAAGGAGGAGAGGAGAGGAAAGGAGGGGAGGGGAGGGGCGGAGAGAAAATTTAAAAGACCATAAGAAAACAATCGCTAAATGGGAGGCTGCAGGACTCTGTAAGAGCAGCAGGTCTCAAACTTCAGCGTGTATGAGAATCACCTATAGACAGCTGGCCCCCATGGCCAGAGTTTCTGATTTAGTAAGTGTTAAGTCTGAGAATTTGTATTTTTTAAAAAAGTTTCTAGATAATGCTGATGCAGCTGGTCTGAGTTGTCTTTCAGAACAAAAAGAGGAAAGAAACAAGCAAAAAGGTTTACTGTATAGATAGAGTATGTTGTTGCTGACTTATTGTGAATCCCAGAAAACACAATGAAAAGGTTTTATAAGGTTGAGAGGGGTGAGAAATGGGACCACAAGAGGGGTTCTCACAAAATCAGGCTTTAGTTGAAGACAGCTGTATGCAGTAAGAGAAGCCAAACAATCTTTTACTAAAAAATAGTGTACAATACAGGAAGGATCAATTATAAATCAATATTTTTCTTTACCAAACTGACTTCAACTAACCTACTAAAAGTTTAAGCATCTATCATGTGCCAGGCCCCTTACAGACTAAGACTAGGTTAATCATAAAGTTGGTTAAACACGGTAACCATAATCTAGGTCTCTATAATCTTTTATATTATGTACATAAAATTATATATATAAACTTTTAGGACAATAACATAATACATACTGTTTAGTATATACATACAGATTTCTTAGTTAAAAATAAAGTTGGATAGGAATAACTATCACTTTAATTCTGGCTGTGTCATGAAGGCAATACAACTATTTTAACCACTAGTTAATTATGTTTTTATAATGCCTGATAGTTTAAAGATATTTCAAAATTTCTCATATAAATTATAAAAATAAAGAAGTCAAGAAATTTTTTTTCTCTTTCTCTATATAATACACATATGTTTTGAATTTTAACTTTAGATGGTATCAGAATATTGCCTGAATCATTGTTACACTTTTAGAGTTCAAAATTATAATACATAAAGCTGATACACATGATTTATACATAAATGCAACTTGAAAATGATAAAACAAATATTTTACAGAATATTTAAATAAAAGTCTGTTAAGTAAAATATCTAAACATTCATTGCTATCACACATGCATATTAAGAAATGTCTCATAAGTTCCTATAGAAACTTACTTACATAATATTTACTATTAAATATTACTAAAATATTGAATATTTAGTTATTTGGCCTGAAATTCAATATCTTTCAAACCGTAGGTAATATTTCTTTAAGCTAAATTTCAATGTAAATTTTGGATATAGAACCATCAGAGAATCTTATGTAATCTGACATTCAATGAAACCAATTATTTGTTAGAAGTTCTAAATATTTTTGAACACAGACAAATATTTGTTTTAAAAGTTAAAAACTCAACAGGAACTATGTTTTTAATACACTTTTATATGTTCTTCATTATTTTTCACTTATTGAATTAGAAAACGATAGTCTTCATTTTAAAACAAGCAGAGGCTATCTCTTTTGGATTCTCATTGCTTAGAACAGGGCCTATAACATAGACAATTATTTATAGAATGAATAACATCTGGAATTTATTAAAATTTTAGGGATCCAAAATTATAAAATTTCCTGTGAATTATATCATTAAAAAAGAACATATAGCTATTAAAAAATGTAAGTGAAAATTGTTTAATCATTTTAGAGCAGTCAAAATGCAATATAAGATTTGTATCTGAAAGCAATCATTTTACCATGTGCATTTTAATCTTTTATCATTCATTTTAAGTTGATGGATAATTTAAAAACTGAGTTTTAATCAAAATTGTTTTCAAACATTGTCATAATGTCGCTTTGAAGAGTCATATCAATGGTACCCGCCATCTGTAAGAAAAGAGGAGAAAATTGTAATGTTACTTTAAAATGTATGCCTTTATTAACAACTATATAAAATAATTATGCAACATTTGGGAACAGATTATACAAAATGAAAAGTATTTAGCATAATACATTTGTACATAATTTTTATTTCTATTCAATACTACCTGATTTTGTTAATATATTGTTCATGTGATAAATAAAAATTAAAACTTATAAGAACACTAAGTTTGACCTTTGTCTCCAAGTAAGAGAGAAAACTCTCAATGTTAACCAAGTGGGTATTAAGAACATGATCTGAGAGAGCACACTGTCTTATTTATTTCTATAACCAACATAGTGCTAGCTACACAAAATTATTTTCTGAATGAACCAATATCTTCCCTCTGTGAGAGAACTATATGTAATATTAAGTCTATGGGTTTGCCTTGATTCTGCCAGTTATGTGTAACCTAAGATGAATTACTTAACCAAGGCTATTTTATATATAGGTATTTATGAAGATCGAATCAGATTGCATGTACAACACTCAGCACAATACTTCATTAAGTGCTAAAAAGCTATTAAAAAATACCAAAAATGCTAATGAAGAGAAAGGAAACAAATGTTTACTATATCCTGAAGACTGTTCTTTTCTCTTTCTTTTGTTAAGGGTAGCCCCTTGAACCAGAATGGGTTCAGAGAGATTCCCTGAAGCCTTTTCTAATGCCCTTGTTATTAGGGTTAGATATTCTTTAGCATCTGAAATTACAGAAAACATTAAAGTTCAAAAAAATTATTTAATCAATAAACAGCAATAGACCAGAGTGCTAGGTAAAAGCACCAATTTGTAATCAGTTGGTTGGCATCCTGAATGGGACTTGGCTTTCTCATTAGCTATGTGGGAAAAGATTTGGAATTATGATCTACCAACAAGAATATATTTTAAAAGTATGTCTAACTCTTATAAACTACAAAAATTTCTTAAAATTTGCCTTGAAGACAAAGGATACTTCTTAAATCCTAACCCAGGCTATCTTCCTAATGCCCAATTCCTAGGATGCCAAATGTCTGCCCAGATAGTTCCTTGAAGTTCTATTTTAAGCCTCCAAAATAAGAGTTGGATACGTTATCCTAGTTTAAATATCATGTAATATTGCCATAAGTATCCAGACATACTGCAAAATTTGAAAAGTATGTAATGAAACCTGGTTTTATTTAAAGGTTGTATGGATAGGCTTATTTTAGACTTTCTTCCATATTGACTAAAATCTGTGCATGTGGAACAATTATTGATAGAAAAGTGATTATTCTCTATACCAATTAACATTAGATACCATGATTTTAATACTAGCTAAAGTTCTCTGGATTCCTTTCTCTGTGGTCCTAATATACTCTTCAACTATTCAAAAGCTTAGTCAAGGAAACTGGCATGAAGTGAACTTTTAGAAGCTCTGCTAAGTGTCAAGTTATTATAGTTAGTTAGTTTATTGACTGATTGATTGACAGAGTCTTGCTTTGTTGCCCAGGCTAGAGTGCCATAGTGTCAGCCTAGCTCACAGCAACCTCAAACTCCTGGGCTCAAGTGATCCTCCTACCTCGGCCTCCCAGAGTGCTAGGATTTCCAACTGTGAGTCACTACACCTGGCCTGTTATGTTATAGCTTTTTAGAGTATGAATCTGTCAACTAATAGCAAGATAAGAGGTTGGGCTGTTAAGAATGATAGCAGGTAGATCTAAAATCAGGTTGATAGTTATTGAGCTGCTAGGATGTAACATTATTAGTCACATTTCAGTGGATTCCAAGTCTAGTCAATTTCCAGAAAAGTGCTTACAATATTGGGGATTATATCAGGTTACCTAGTTGGGTTTTTAAGTGGCAACTAGGCTGCTATGAAATGATTTGAGGATCTAGGATAGAAGAGTTGGGTCCAAAAAAAAAATGGGTAAAATTAATTTACTAAAAAAAAAAAAAAAAATCATTTGAGAAGACTGAAGTCATGTTCTTGTGAGTTCCAACAGGAGAAATTCTAGGTCACTAGAGAAAAATTTCTGGTCAAGTATTAATGACGTTTAATAATGAGTTCCTAAAAACCACAAAATTAAGACAATATCAAAGAGTTGCTATTTAAATGTAAATTAAAGCCGAGCACTGTGGCTCATGTCTGTAATCCTAGCACTCTGGGAGGCCGAGGCAGGAGGATTACTCAAGGTCAGGAGTTCGAAACCAGCCTGAGCAAGAGTGAGACCCCCATCTCTACTAAAAATAGAAAGAAATTAATTGGCCAACTAATATATAGAGAAAAAATTAGCCAGGCATAGTGGTGCATGCCTGTAGTCCCAGCTACTCAGGAGGCTGAGGCAGGAGGATCACCTAAGCCCAGGAGTTTGAGGTTGCTATGAGCTAGGCTGACGCCACGGCACTCTACCAGGCAACAGAGTGAGACTCTGTCTCAAAAAATAAAAAATAATAAAAAATAAATGTAAATTAATTAAAATTAAATAACATTTAAAATTCAGTTCCTCAGTTGCTGTGGCCACATTTCAACTGCTCAATAGCCATATATGCCTAGTCGCTATTGATTTGACTATATAGACAAAGCACATTTCTATCACTGTAGAAAGTTCCATAAGACCACACTGGTCAGGCTAGGCACGGTGGTTTACACCTGTAATCCTCACACTTTGGGAGGCTGACGGAGGAGGATTGCTTGAGGCCAGAAATTTGAGACCAGCCTAAACAACATAGCAAGACCCCATCTCTAAGAGAAAAATTAGCCAGGCATGGTAGCATGAAGCTACTCGGGAGGCTGAGGCAGAGGGACTGCTCAAGCCCAGTTAGAGGTTTCAGGGAGCTCTATGATAATACCACTGCACTCTGGCTCGAGGAACAGAGCAGACCCTGCCTCAAAACCAAAACAAAACAAAATAAAACAGACCACACTGTTCTAATGTAAACTCTACCATATGTTACAGCACTGTTAAATGCAATTTGTTTCTATCTTATTAAAAAATATGAGGCTGACAAAACTTTTGTTCATTAATTTCTAGAAAATTAATTTGTATTTTAACCAATACTGTAGCCAAAGCCAATGGCTTTTTTCTTCTCAAACTAATGATCTCATATGTCCTATGAATTTGCATGTCTTTTCTAGCATTTCAAAAACATCTTGCACCCAACAAGGTAAAATGTGCAAAATCTGGCATTAATGGTTGCCAGGTATGCAAAGAAGCAGAAAAACACTATCTATAAAGAAGAGACTGAGATGAAAAATAATACCCTGGATGGGATTAACAGCAGATTACAGACACTGAAGAAAATATTAGTGGATTTATCCAAAATGAAACCCAAAAGGAAAAAAGAATTTAAAAAGAGCATCATTAATATGAGCTGTGAGACAACTTTAAGTGGCCTAATACATGAGTAATTAGAGCCCTGAAAAGGGGATGAGGGGAACATTATTTGAAGAAATAATGGCCAAAATTTTTCTGAGCTTGATGAAAACTATAAACACACATATCCAATAAGCTCAACAAAGCACAAGAAACATGAAGAAAACTGCTGAAACCCAGTGACTGATACAAATGTTAAAAGCAGTGGAGGAAAGATGTGTTATATACAAAGGAACAAAGATAACGATATCAGATTTCTCATTGGAAACAATGAGACATTGAAAGAGTATCTTTATAAGTACTGAAAGAAAAAATACTAACAATCTAGAATTCTTTATTCAACCAAAATATCTTTCAAAAAATTGAAGGCAAGTTGTAAACACATCCATACAAAAGCTTGCATGCAAATATTTACAGTGTCTTTATTAATATTGCCATAACTTGGAAGTAAACAAGATGTCCTTATAGCATGCAATGGAATACTATTCAGTCATTAAAAAGAAGGATATTCTGTCATTTGCGACAACCTGGATGAACCTAAAGGGGATTATGTTAAGTGAAATAAGCTAGGCATGGAAGATAAATACCATATGACCTCACTTATATGTGGAATCTTAAAAAGCTGAACCCATAGAAAACGAGAATAGAATAGTGGTTACCAGGGGATAAGGGAGGGAGGGAGTATTGTTTGAAGAATACAAAATTTCAGTGAGGGATAAACTGAAGAGATCTGATATACAATATGGTAACTATAGTTAACAGCAATGTATCGTATGCTCAAAAATCACTATGGATAGATTTTTAACCCTTTGCACTTGGATGTTGAGTGTGACTTGACACGGTTAGCAAAAATTATAGAGATTAAAATTACTCTTTGAATGTATCAATAATTTGAAATATAAAAAAATCCAAATAAATACATTTGTATGAAAAGAAACTCCAGTTTTTTATTCTACTGCCGTGCTTTGTAAAATCTGAGGCATTTAAAAAATTAAATCCCGGCCAGGCGCGGTGGCTCAAGCCTGTAATCCTAGCTCTTTGGGAGGCTGAGGTGGGCGGATCGTTTGAGCTCAGGAGTTCGAGACCAGCCTGAGCAAGAGCGAGACCCCATCTCTACTATAAACACAAAGAAATTAATTGGCCAACTAAAATATATATAGAAAAAATTAGCCGGGCATGGTGGCACATGCCTGTAGTCCCAGCTACTTGGGAGGCTGAGGCAGCAGGATTGCTTGAGCCCAGGAGTTTGAGGTTGCTGTGAGCTAGGCTGACGCCACGGCACTCACTCTAGCCTGGGCAATAAAGTGAAACTCTGTCTCAAAAAAA
>VSMD01120748.1:0-16726 GCA_008750895.1 Mirza zaza
CAATGTGATACATCATATCAACAAAATGAAGGACAAAAAACATGGTTATTTCAATTGATACTGAAAAAGCATTCAGCAAAATTCAGCATCACTCATGATAAAAACTCAAAAATGTGAGTATAGAAGGAATTTTTCTCTCAACATAAAAGCTATATATGACAGATAAAAGATATATATGACAAATCCATAGCAAGTATCATACTGAATGAAGAAAAACTGAAAGTCTTTCCTGGAATTTCTAAAACAAGACAAAGATGTCCACTTTCACCACTATTATTCAACCTAGTACTGGAAGTTCTAGCTAGAGCAATCAGACAAGAGAAAGAAGTAAAGGGCATCCAAATTGGAAAAGAAGAAGTAAAATTATTCTTGTTTTCAAGATATAATGATGATATAATGTTATATCTAGATAAATCTAAACATACCTCAAAATATTATAACTGATAAAATAATTTAAAAAGTTTCCAGATATAAAATCAACATTAAAAAGTCAATCACATTTGTATATATCAAAAGTAAACAATCTTAAATAGAAGCCAAGAAAGTAATTCCATTTACAATAGCTACAATTAAAATAAAATCTTCAGGAATAAACCTAACCAAAAATGAAAGATCTCCATAATGAAAACTATAAAACACTGATGAAAGAAATTGAAGAGGACACAAGAAAACAGAAAGATAGTCTATGCTCATGGATTAGAAGAATCAATATTGTTATAAAATGTCCATACTATCCTAAGTAATCTACAGGTTCAATATAATCCCCATCAAAATACCAATGACATTCTTCACACAAATAGAAAAAAAAATCCTAAAATTTACATGGAACTTCAAAAGACCCAGAATAGCCAAAGCCATCTTGAACAAAAAGAACAAAACTAGAGAAATAACATTACCTGACTTCAAATTTTACTACTGAGCTAGAATAACCAAAATAGCATAATACTGGCATTAAAAAAATGGAACAGAATAGATAACCCAGAAATAAATGTACATGTCTATAGTGAACTTATCTTTTACAATGATGCCAAGAATATACAGTGGGGAAAAGACAGGCTCTTCAATAAATGGTGCTGGAAAAACTGGATGAGACCTGTGTCACCCTAGAAACTGGTGCATATCCATATGCAGAAAAAGGAAACTAGACCATTATCTCTTACCATATATAAAAATCAAATCAAAATGGATTAAAGACTTAAATCTAGGACCTGAAATTGTGAAACTACTAAAAAAAAAAAAAAATTGGGCAACTATTTCAGGACATTGGTCCAGCCAAAGACTTCTTGAGTAATACCTCCAAAGCACAGGCACCCGAACCACAATTAGACAAATGGGATCACATAAAGCTAAAAAGCTTCTAAGCATCAAAGGAAACAATCAACAAAAAGAAGATATAACCCGCAAAATGAGAGAAAATATTTTCAAACTAACCATCTGACAAAATATTAATAACTAGACCATATAAGGAGCTCCAGAACTCTCTCTCTCTCTTTTTTTTTTTGGTTAGAACATCTTTTCTGTTTTTTTTTTTTTTTAAATGTATCTCTAATATATTGCACTGATGTATCAGGTGCTTTGATTGTACATTTTGTGTTCCATTCATCTATTTTAGTGAACAAATTATCTACACTACAACATTGTGTCTCTGATTCTTAGAACAAATATCTTCTTTTAGATTAATTTAATCTTATAAAATAAGACATTACTTTGCTTTGAGAGAAAGCCTGGAGAAGAATATTTTGATTTAGTTTTGTTTAAAAGATGTCAAGTGAGAATTCTTTTTTGGTCCTGCAATTTCATAGTCTATATATTTGAATGTCTAAGATGCATAGTTTTAATCTTTTCTTTGGTTTCACAGACAATGCCACTTTTGACAATGCTTCCCACTGCCTATTTAAACTATAAATCCCAAGACTGATAAAGCTTTGAAACTAATTTGAAATCAGAAAGACAATAAAAAGAGTGTTGTCAGTCTATACCATTACACCATCTCAACCACAAGCCAAATTCAATGAAAATAATTTAACAATTACTTATTTAATACTGGATGTATGCCAGTTGTGCTATTAGGTATACAAATACCAACAGATATAATTTGTGTCAAGTAGCTCAACATCTAACAAAAAACATAGACATGTAATCAGTTAATTATATAGTAATCCTAGAGTATATTTGTTAGCTGTGTTAACAAAGTTTTACGAACGCCTGGAGGAATCAGTCATTTGATTATATACAAGTTACTTAGTCTCATGAACATTATTTTTTTCATTTTTCACAAACAAATTGGATCAGGTGACTATTTCCAACACTCTAATTCAAAGCAGTAAGACAATCAAGATGTCATATTAAGGGAATATATGCATTTATTATTTCTCTATATGCAGATCGCCAGGATTATTTATTATATTCAGAATGAGAAACATTAACAATAAAGTAACTGCTAGCACATTCAGTTTGGTTTTTTGTACATTCTCTCATATGGACTAGTCTCTGAGTACCCAGATTAATTAACTAATCACTGTATTGTCAAGTCTCTATAATGCTCTCTGCTGTATCCTATCACTGACTTGTTCTGGGTTAAGATTTATTTTGGGAATTGAGAGCCAAGGCTGGAACACACTGAACAGAGTGTTCTATTTCTGTGTGAAATGATAGATGTTGCTCTTGCCCAGAATGAAAATGCTTTGCACTGCTCCCAATCTGTAAATTGTTCCATTTGCTTGGCATAATAAGTATACTGATGTATTTAATTCTGTCTACCAAGCTCATGCTGTTAAATTCTTCTCTGCTAGCCAAATATACCAGAAGTCATAAATTTCTCATCAATAGGGAAACTAAAAGTGATCTCTTTTATATGGAAAAAAAGCATTATTGCCCTGTTATTATTGTTTTTGAGTTACCGTATTTTAAAGCCAAGATTAGAGAAAGATTTATTGTAATCTTTTCACTTTTATTAACTACTTAGTTGTAGCCCAGCAAACATAGTGACAAAATAATTGGGTACAATCAAAGGTACACTCCGTGGAAATTTAACATTTATATAACTACCACTTCCTTCCAAAATGAACCTTCATATCTCTGACTCTCTTTCACATACTTCACATGAAAAAACTGTTTTAACTTCATATAAGAGGAAATGTCAACTACTATATTCAGGTATGCTATCATATATGATTTTTCTTTTTCCATTATTGTATTAATATTACTTATTATTTTTTAATGAGTATAGATTGTGCTTATAGTTCCAAAAAGGAGCATGCCTCAAGGGAACAATGTTTCGGGTGTTTAGTTCGAAGTGTTACTGGTTTTCTTTTTACTTTCATATGAACAGAATCACATCCAGTATTTATAACCTAAGAAAAGGGGAAGCAAACTATGGCACACTGGCCCAATCCAGCCCATGGCTCTATTTCTAAAACAAGCTTTCTTGGGGCAGTTCCCATTCATCTATGTATTGTCTTTGTCTGTTTTGTCACTAAAATGGCAGACCTCAGTTTATTTGCAACAGAAACTTTATGGCCCATGAAGCACTTCATGGCTATAAAGCATCAATTTACCAATTGTAGTGCAATGGCTAGTCACAGAGATAAGTTTAACATCAATGTAGAAGGGAAGTATCCTCCTCCTCATGGTGAGGGGGCATAGGAGATTAAATTAAGAAAATAATTTAATCTACACAGTTCCCTAAAGTCCAATGAAGTTGATCATTTCTCCAATACTCCTTTATCACCAGTGCCACCAGGGGCATAACTGGGGATAAGGTTCTGCAGAGAGAAAGCCTTGGTTTTAGAATAAGAGTGGAAACAATTCTAATTCCAGACCCAGAAATTAATAAATATATAATCTTAAACAAATCACTTACATTTTCTACGCTTTAATTTCCTGATCTTATTTTTAAAATGATAGAAATACGCTATACAGTATGGCTAGTCAAATGACCAGATAAAATCTAAGTCATCATCTCAGAGCAGAGTTTAAAATATAATGTTATTTAAAAGCTTACTTAATTTTCTTTTTACTTCCTTACATCTATTTCATCTGAATATTTCCTTTCCCAACTTCCACCTCTTGTTACCTGACCTGAACTTTTATGAAAATTTATGGTAAGCTCCAGGGATATATTTATTTATTTATATTCCACAATTTCTCAATACTATTATTTCCTCTATTACCACAGATTATTATTATTTCTCGTGGGTATCATCTTCTGCTAGAGCTGATATTTTTGTGAAGTGGGGAGGATGCATCTTCCTCAATTTGTATCATGACATTCTTACTGTAACACACATATGCTATTATTAATTTATTTTCTGACTTCCCATTGTTACAAAAATGTAACCTGAAACAAACAAACAAAAATGTTTGCCCTCAAATAATGATGGCACAATACTGGGCCAAATTTAAATTAAGATAAAATTTATCTGAGATCAGTTGCTAATATTTTCCTAATAAACTGTTTAGGCCTTCAGATACGTAGACTAGTGTCAGGAAAAATAACGTAATCTATTGTAAGACAAACACGGACAGTTTTGAGTCTCAGTGTTGAACTTTAAATTAGGTTGAATTTAATAATGCCATGTACATGACTATTCATCATTTCACTAGGAGTTTAATTTTATAATTATAATCATTTTAAATAATTTTATTAATATTTAATATTAGTTAAATACATACTTATTTAAATATGATTTCCATTGTTATTAAAATAATTCTTTTTAACATTAATTTACCTGAATATAAGCTTTCATGAATTATTTCTGAAAAAGAAAATTAACTGTAGAATACAATGACTCATACATTTTAATGAAAACAAAAGAATGTGAAGTAACAAACTTTTTAAAAAGAGTATTCCCATCTGGATATAAAACAGATCTGTCATTTAATGATGAGGTATACTTGCTCATTACTTTGAACAGAAATGGCTTTCATTTCCTATGACAGCCCTCTGGCAATGCATTGCCAAAAAGTTTTAGAAATTTCATGGTTTTGAATGACAAAACAATTACTATTGGAACCACTTGCTGGTTGATAGGAAATATGACCTAACAAATGTTAAATAGAAAATTTCAAAAGGAGAGCTATCTTTCTCTGTTGATAAATTCTCTATGGAAATTTGTGCTATTGTATAAAGAATCAATTTATTTAGTCAAGAAACTAGGTCATCTCTGACTAACTTTCCATCTGACCCCATTATAATTGCATTTTTGTAATGGGGATGGAAGTTTCCTTTATTTGTTCCATCCGTTGTCCTAATTTAAGGGGAAATAAGGCACAGAAAAAAAATAATCACAAATAACTTGGAATAAATATTTTAACATTTTAGAAAATCTAAGGAAATAAAGAAAACTTCAATATTACAAATTCTTCACAAACATGTATTAACAGGACTTTTTAAAGATGCAGAGTGCTCTATTTACAGTTAATTTTGCAGATTTTTCTCAATTGTATATAATCTCTTGGGTCTCAATTGTTAACCAACTGAGAAACTAGATTATCAAAATTTACTGAAATACACACAGTTTATGTATATTGCTTATCATCTCTAGTAAAATAAATGAATTATATACAATTTATTTCATATGCCCATTGGGAAGTAAAAGATATTGGAAGTCAAGCTGGTGGCAGGGGAGGGGGGAGAGGAAAGGGGGAGGGACAAAAATCTACCTAAGAGGTACAATGTACACTATTCAGGTGATAGGCATGCTTATATAGGTCATTAAATATGAAAAGTCCGATTCCCAATCAAATGTTTAGTTTATTGTATCTCAGTCAAGAAGGAGTACAGTTAATAAAAGTATGCACCTAGACTATAGACACAGTATTGCCATCTTAACGGTAGCTTGTTTATGCCAGCAGTGAAGAAGCCTGGAGAATGAGTGGTGATGAAATTGTGAGAGGCATTTTCCACAGCTTGTTGAGAAAATGAATATTTGTCCTTGCAGGAAGTGGTCCAAAGCCTGGAAGAAGTGGTAGTTAGTTGGTGCAAGGTCAGGTGAAAAAGGTGGATAACACAGAGTTTCCAAGTCCCATTTCTGTAGTTTGAGCAGCATCATTTGTGTGACATGTGGTTTAGCCTCCTTGCAAGAGGATTGGCCTGTCTCTATTGACCAATCTCAGCTATTTAATCACAATCATCCAGATCATTTTATCCAACTGGTTGCAGTAGACATCCGCTGTAATTGACTGAAAAGGTTTCATGAAGCTGTAGTGGATAATACCAACGCTGGACCACCAAACAGGCACCATTAGCATTTTTGCTGAATATTCGGTCTTGGACTATGTTTTCACACTTCATCTTTATCCACCCATTGTGTCAAACACTTGCAATTGTCAAAAAGAATCCATTTTTCATCACACGTGAAAATATGGCATAGAGATGGTTCACCTTTATGTCGTGACCTCAAAGAAAGGCAAGATTCCAGACGATTTCTCTTCTGATGCTCTTTTATTTCATGCTGTATCCATCTATCCAGCTTCTTTACCTTGTCGATTTGTTTCAAATGGTTCAATGTTGGAATAGTAATGTCAAATCTTGTTGCTAATTCACGCATAGGTTGAGATGGATTCTCTTCCACTGCAGCCTTCAGCTCATTAGTATCCACCTTTGTCTCAGGTCGTGGCTCATTTTCAAGATTAAAATCACCAGAATGAAACTTCCCAAGCCATCAACATACTGTGTGTTCATCAACCACATCCTTCTCAAACACTTGGTTGATATTTTGAGCTGTCTGTGCTGCATTGATTCTATAACAGAACTCATTTTCAAAAATAACACTAATTTTGGACTTATCTATGGTTTCACAAAAATTGCTATAAAAAATTACAAAGATACTCACAGGCCAACACTTGTATTTGAAGGAAGAAGGACGTACCTCCACAATGAAACTAAACCAAGAAACGTTAAAGTGAAATGTCAGAGATATCAACTGTGAAATTTAATACTTAAGAAAATCAGACACTTCATACTTAATAACTTAATACAAAAGTGCTCCATGCAGCAAAAACACTTGTGCCCCTTAATATTTTAATTGCATTTTTATTGTTGTTTAGAAAAGTGTTCCTTTCCTAAATTTAAAACTGTTTTAAATTTATCTAAAAGAGTTTCATTTAATCTGTTCCCTTTTTTTAATCACATAAGCAAATATTTTTGTTTATAAATTCATGAACTTTTACTATTATAATTCAGTTTAAGTACAGCATCAGTCAAAATTAGAATTAGACTTCTGTATTAATTATATAATTAAAATATTTTTGATAAGAAATCACTGGACTAAGTGGGAAACAATATTCATCCTATGAATTTATATAGAGATTGACAGTCCGTGGGCCTGCCTTAAACCAAGTTGTGTTCACTCTTTCTTGCAAATAGCATGATTGAGTATTATGTAGTCTAACTACTTAAGTGAGAAATTAACTGCAGTGGAAAATAAATAACAATGATAAACATATTAATAAGCATGTAACATTCAGTAGAATAATAAAAGCATATTTACCTCAGTAAGTATCATGGCATTTTTAAACCCTCTTGTTGCCTTTAATTTGAAAATATTTATTGCATGTTGGTCTCCTATTCCTGTCATTAAGAAACACATTAGCATACAATTCAAAGGGAAAGTATATAATACTATGGTAGAGTTCTCCAAAGAAACAGAACCAATAGGATGTGTGCATATGTATATATAATCACTCACCTGGATATGAAGTCTGAGAAGTAACAAGATCTGCCGTCTACAAGAGTGCTGAAATGTAGTTCTAGTCCGAGACCCAGGAGAACAGATACATAGTTTCAATATCAATCCAAAGGCCTGAAAACCACCATAGCTGTTAGTATGACTTTCAGTTGGAAAGCTTGCAGGCTTGAGACCCCAAAGGTGCCAACGGTTCCGTCCTAGTCTGCAGGCCAGAAAAGACTGATGTGTCCACTTAATCAAGCAGTAAAAGTTCTCTTTTGCTGAGCCTTTTTGTTCTGTTCTAATCTTCAACTGATTGGATGAGGCCCACTCACATTAGGGAAGGCAACTGGTTTTAATCAGTCTACCAATTCAAATGTTAATATCATCCAGAAACACCTTCACAAACTCACCCAGAAAATATTTAACCAAATATCCTAGAAATGTGGTTCAGTCAAGTAGACACATAAGATTAGTCATTACAGATACTTCCTGAAAAATAGTCTTTCTTTTTATACATAAAATGTACTGCCAACTTCTGATTAAAGATGGCAGTTTGAATACATTTATATCTTGTTCTTCCAAAACTCCACAAAATGATTGTTCAAATATGTAAACTGAACAAAAGAAAGAAAAGAGGTAAATAAATAGGGAAAAACAAAGAATTTTGGAAGTTGAAAAGTAGATGTATGTGGGTAGTCACCAGTTTAGCAGCCTTGAAGAAGATGACTACTGAATTGGCTGCTGGGAAAGTCAATGAGAAGCTAGATTTACACTGCACAGAAATTTGCTGTGTCAAGCATTCAAGCAGAATCACACAGTAGATGTGCAGATGTAAAGAAACTCTTATAGCACTGACAAACATTACTTGCCAAGATTATGAATTAGGATAAACTTGTGGATTCCTATTTCTAATCAACCTAAGATAACTCATAAAAATAAGAGGTAAACTGAATTCCAGAAAGAGCCAACCAAGCAAACAATGACACCAACAAAAACACAACACTTGAGAAACATCTACAGAGAACAAAGACTGCAAAGATCTGTGTCTTTTAGTGGTTTGAGCTAGGGCAGTGGCTGGGGTACATGATGAAATGTAATTAGGGTACACAATTAAGAGGTTAAATTGCAGAAATTTTTGAGATTATGTGTTTTCCTCATTTATTTACCATTTTGGAGTAATTGCTAGCTATTTCTGTATGAGGTTTGTTATAACAGTCATGACCACTAGTACTGCAGTAGGTGATGCCACTGGATAAATATCAAGACAAAACAAAATTTTGCTGGAGTGAGTAGAAAAAGATTAAGTGTAAGCTAGCCGGCTGCCATTAGGTACTCACCGTTTTACTCCTTACCCTAGTACTGCTATGCCTAAGTAATCAGTTTCTTTGCTCCCAATGTAACTTCTTCCTAAGGGTTAAATGTGAAACACTAATCAGAGGGTCTACTTTGTGGAGAAGGCAAACAATGACCACCAACAGCTGAAGTCATTGCATAGTCTCTCTCATGTGATACTGCATTGCCTAAAAGTGAAAGAACCACCAAAGGTGCCACAGAAATCTTGTAAAGGAATTTCACTCAGATAAAATATTGAATTTGGTAAGAGGGTTTTATAAAAGTTACCTCATGTTTCTACAAAATGGCTTTCTTTCCAGTGTTTATAAAATACTATCCTTCCCACCAAACAATGGTTTATTGCAATGCACACAGAAACATTTATATTTTCTTCAGGTTCACAATTTTTTTTTTAATTTTAGAGTATTATAGGGATACAGGTGTTAAGGTTGCATATATTGCCCATGCCCCCCTGCCCCTCAAGTTAGAGCTTCAAACGTATCCATCTCCCAAACATTGCATATCTTACTCGTTGTGGTTGTATATACCCATCCCCTCCTCCACCCTCCCACCTGCCCGACACCCAATAAATATTATTCCTATATGTTCACTTAGATGTTGATCTGTTAATACCAATTTGCTGGTGAGTACATGTGGTTCTTTTTTTTCCATTCTTGAGATATGACGTGAGAAAGATTCTTACATAATTATGTCCATGTGAGAAATTCACTGCTTTTGGATAATGGTTATAAAATGTTACTAATTAAAGTGTTAAAATAAATATAATAGTAAAATACATTTTGCTGTGTGTGCACTGTTTTTCACTATATTTGATTATGGTATAAAAATTACCATTTACTAAGATAATAATAGCTATATGAATAATTTAGGATAAATTATTTATTTACATTTAATCTATAGTGCATATTTCTAGGATGCCAAATATTGTGAGTGCTATGAGACCAGGAAACATATCATTAGGTAATAAACTATATCCTCTCTGAATTCATAATTTTTAATTTTAACAATATACATTTACACATAATATATAATGGTAAATATGTTTTATAATCAATTATTTCAGGATATTGAATGCTTGAGGTTTACCACTAAATTTATTTTAATTATAATAACACTGTGTTTGTAATCATCATTTGAATAAATTTTAAATGTTAAAATATAACACAATAGTATTTCTAATATTATAGATAACATAAATATCTGGATATGTTGTTAAAGTAGGCTGTATTAATGGCAAAAGGAATATAAAACATTCCATTTATATAACAATGAAATATATATTAATTGAGCTCCATTTATTAGAAATTCCATGATGACCAATCATAAAATACCCAGTGTAATTTAAAATTAACTTAAAAATCTCAAGTCCTAGCATCTGAAGCATTCACTAACATCAATTGTCTAAAACTTCAATGTGTTTATGCCCACTACCTGTAAAGATGGTCATAACTCACAGATGTGTGAAATAGCTACAATCATTCCTTTGATTTATGTGGAAATTTCTTCTGTCCTTAGGCAAATGGGAAGGAAAGAATAAATGGATTTCTTCAAAAGCATTTTCTAATTAGCTGCTGTGGGATCAAAGACATTTTCAGTCAGTGTATTACATACATATGGGTTTGAAAAGGAAACTGATTATTACCATGCAAGATATAGCACCATTTCTCTCATTCTCAATAACAGGATTTTTAAGGGCCTTAAGACATGAAGATAATCAAACTCGAGTTGGGGGGCAGGAGTTAAGCTTGATTTCAATTAGAAATTGAAATGGCTTCGAAGTCACATGAAATAATGAAATTTAAATTCTACTTATTTAGAAAAATTTAATAAAGAAATATGAATACTAACCCTTCTATTTTGTGACATTTAACATAGGAATATTACCATATTAAAATTTTTCCATTGAAATATTCTCTCGATTATAACAAAATTTGAGCAGTTATAAAACATGTTTTTCAATCACCTGCATGGTGCCCATTTCAATATTGATAATAGTTGACTTGGAGCAAAAAGCATAAACAAATTATAAGGCCTGTATGTACAATGCAAGTACCACTGTGATTACATCAAAAGAGATAAGCAAAAATATGAAGTGAGAAACAATTTTCTCATTACTAAGAAAACGGTCGATTCTGTGGGGAGAACTAATTTGTCTAGTAAACAGAAAAGTTTTGTCAGCTATTCACAATTTTGATTATTTTAAAATGTATGAATATTCTCCTTAATATATAAAATACAGTGCTTTACAATATAGACACAGACATTTTCTATGTTGAATGTATATTGAATATATACTTTGGCAGAATGTATATTGAATGTATACCTTGGCAGAATCCTGTATAGTCAATCTTATTGAAGAAAATAACAATACACATTACTGTGTAATGTGTATTAAACAGTATTGTTTACACATTACTGTTAAATGTGTATTAAAATAACAATTACACATATACCATTAAATGTATATTTTTTCAAGAAGAAAAATAACTTTTAAATATAGTCATTCTGTTTCTACAAAAAAAGACACCTTCAGAATATTTTCCATGCAATCTGGATTATTTATAACTTATTGTACAATATCTTCTTACCTGGAATGTCAATAGCTAATTACGAGATAAAAGGGAAAACAAGTACTTTCAAATATGAACACCTTTTCAAGTAAAGGTTCTGAATCAATGGAAATTGACTCAGAAATGATACAGATTCTACAATTAGTAAACAGACATTATAGTCACTATACCTATACTGAATATGTTCAAGTCACTATACCTATACTGAATATGTTCAAGATAACAGAGAAAAAATTGGTTTAGTATGTTAAATAGGGAAACAGTATATATTTTAAATACTCAAATTCAAATTCTAGGGAAGAATAATATAATGTTTGACATGGCAATTGCAATGAAATACATTGGTAGCAGATTAGAAACTTCAGAAAACAATTAATGAACTTGAAGTCACAGCACAAGAAAGTATCAAAATTGGAACACAGAGTGGTAAAAAATAGACTGAAAATAAGCAAAGTACCAATGTGTACTAAATGTACTTAAGTATTACAAATGTAATTGGAGTCTTTAAAGGATAGTAATATTTTAAGTAATACTGTCTACACGTAATGTATGTAGTTTGAAACTATTAGTTATATTTTAAAGATATTTAAACAATAAAAATATATATGCTATACATGCTCATGTTTATCATTTTGCTGAAAATTTTCCAAATTGGTTAAAACTATAAACATATACATTTAAGAATATTAATGAATTCCTAACCAAAAAAATGAAGAAAATTATATGAAGACACAATCAAATTGCTTAAAAATAATGACAGAGAATTAAAATAGCCTGAGAATAAGGATACATTACATACAGAGAATAAAGATATATTACATAAACATCCTCTTTATAAAAAACAAAGAAAAAAGATGAGTATCAAAGAAGAATTTTCCTCAGAAACAATGCAAGGCAGAAAAAAGTGGCGCATCATATTAAAATATTGATAGAAACACAAAACAACACAAAATCATGAGAAAACTTATATCTGATAACCGGAGGTAGTGTTTTTGAAATGCAAAGATAAATGTTTTTTAGCATACAAATATTGAAAGAATTTATCTAGGGAAGACCTATACTATAAGAAAGCTTAGGAAGGAAAATGATACCAGATGGATCTATGCAAAGAAAGTAAGTGCAGCAAAAGTGATAAATGTGGCAATATATAACATATTCATTTTTATTGTTTAAATATCTTTAAAATATAACTGATATATACATACATAAAATGAGTGAGATGTGCACCATCTGGGGGATGGTCATGCTGGAAACTCAGATTAGTAGGGGGTGGGGGAGAAAGGGCATTTATGAAAACCTCAAAATCTATACCCCCATAATATGCTGGAAAAATATATATATATATATAACTGATAGTTTCAAACAAAATAATACAATGTACTATGGTCTTTATAATATATGATATACTAAAATGAATAACACTAATTATATAATCATTTACTGGTGTAAGTTTCTTATTCTAGAGGGGAAATAATATATTACTTGAAGGTAGATTGAAAAGTTTAATGTGCTAGACAAAATTCTAAGGTAGCCTCCAAGTTTCCTGCCCTTTGTTGTGCAAGCCCCATAAAATCTTCTCCCTTTTAATACAGATGCTCCTGGGCTTATAGTGGGGTTATAACCAGATAAAGCCATCATAAATTGAAAATATTATCAATCAAATATGAGTTTTCAGCTTAAAATATTTTTAACTTACAGTGGGTTTAGTTGGAGATAAACCCCTCATAAATTTAGGAGCATACTGAATGTGCATCACTTTTGCACCACTATAAAGTGAAAAAATTGCAAAAAGAACCATGGTAAGTCAGGGACCAACTGTATACTCATGACCTGTGAATATGACAGAACATTCAATCTCTTGATAAGATTATACTACATGGAAAAGGTTCTATAATAGTCAGTCCCCTGATTATATTACACTATAAAGAACTTATAGTAGAGTGAAATAAGATTCTTCTTGCTTTGAAGAAGTAAGTTCCTACATTGTGATGGGGCTATGAAACTTGGTAGTTAAGACAGCTTCTAGCAGCTGGGACTAACCCAGCCCAACAGCTAACAAGAAAAGACAGATTCTTGTCTTAAAACCCTTGGAACAGAATTTTGTCAACAACTTGAATAAGATGAAGGGAGAACTCCAAGATCAAAATGAGAATGCATAATGGCTGACAGCTTGATTTCCACCTGTTGAGACTCTGGACAGAAAACCCATTTATGCCATAGCTGGACTTGTGACTTGACAAAATGGCAAGATAATAAATGGGTGTTTACTTAAGTAAACATTTAGTTATGTGATACTTCATTATGCAATAACTAAAGTTAATATAGGTATATGTTGTAAAACTAACATCACTAAAAGTATAAAACAGAGTTATAGATGAATTTCTCAATTTCAGCACTATTCATATTTTGGGGCTAGGTAATTATTTATTTGAGAAGAACTGTCCTCAACATTGTAGGATATATAGCAGCATCTGTTTACCCAATATATTCCAATAGAACCTTTTCTTCTGTTGTGAAAAACAAATTATGTCTCCAGACATTATCAATGTGCCTGGCAGACAAAATCATGGTTAGAATAACCTAGTTATAACTAATAAGCTAACAAGGAGATAAAATCTAATAAAATTATTTAATTAATCAAAAGACAGACAAAATAGGAAAAATAGAACAAAGAATATACAGACACATACATAGCAAATACAAAAATAATAGATTAAAAAATAAACCTATCAATAATTTCACTATATATAAAGTATCTGAGCACCCCTATTAATGAGATTATCAGCTTGAATAATAATAAAAAAAATCTTTCAACCATTGAAATGATTGACTATATCAAATAATCACTAGGATGTAAAGTACAGGAACTTTCCAACGCAGTATCTATGATAGATTCAAAATGTACAAACTATTTGAAAGTCAGTAGATTGATAGATTCCTCAAATATTAAAATACACCCATTTATGACCACTATTTGGTATTAAGTCAAAGAAAATCATATGTCCAAGGAAATACTTGTATATGAATGTGCATAGCTGCTTTATTTATAATATCCCAAACTGAAAATAACCCAAATCATCATCAACAGTTAAATGGATAAACGATTTGTAGTAATTAGAATGCTACTCAAAAATTCAATAGAAAAACTATTTATATATACAAAATATATAATATATATATGGTAGGTAATATAAATAAAATGTATATGGATAATATATGCAATATATATATGTGGATGAACTTCAAATAATTTTTTGAGTTAAAAGAGGCAGATTAAAAAGGTTATGCACTCTATACTTCCACATATACTGTCTTAGTGCATTTTTTGCTGATAAAATAGAATACCAAAGATTAGGTAATTTCTAAAGACTGATGTTTATTTGGCTGATAAATGGTTCTGAATGCTGGGAAATCCAAAATCATGGTGCTAGCACCTGGAGAGGGTCATTCTATAGCCGAAGGAGAAGGCAGAAGACAGAAGGCAGAAGACAGATGGCAGAAGTAAGGGCAAGACACAGAGAGGGAATTGAACTGAATTCATTTTTTAAAATCAAGAATCCAGGAAATAGAAGATGGCGGATGAGAAACACCACCAGACAGAGTGTCCCTGCAGAAAAGACAGATTCTAGCAGAAATTAGAAGAAAGAAGCAAGAAGACAAGCCTACATCAGATGCGGGTCGGAAGGAGGAGTACCTGAGACCACGGGAGACTCCACGGGAGGAGGTCGCGGAGGAGAACTGGAAGCTGGGACCCCCGGAGCAGCCCGGAGACCAGTGGGAAGGGTAGGTGGATCTGCCATTTCCCCTCCCCTGCATCCCGGACTGCTGGTGGGCTCCCCAGCAAGCGGAGAGACCTGCGGACACCAGCCCAGCGACGGCAGCTGCCAGTGAGTGGTAAGCCAGTAGCGGACGCCGCACCAGGCTCCCAACTCCCCTGGAGCACCGTGTGCACAGACCTGAGCCAAGCGGCAGACGCCATATTGCCTCCTCCTCCCCTCCCCCGACCCTACCCGCGGCTGCCCAGAGAGACAATATAGCCGCCAGCCGGAGGCACCTACAGGGAACAAGACCTTCCCTTTTGAAGCCCTACAGCTGACTAAGCGGATCTCAGACTGTGAGCTCTCTGCCCGCCAGCCCTCCCAGGTGTTGCTGGCACGGTGATCCCAGGAGAATGGGGCAGAGCCTGAGGTTGAGAGACATAGACCCAGCTTGGGCTCCCTGTGGGTGAATTGGGACAGGCACTCGTATGGTGGGGCAAAGTTTGAACTCTGGGACCCAGAGGTCAGACCTGCAGACCACATCCCGTGCACCGAGGCTTTGCATTGCCCGGGGCACAGAGGGGATATACGTGAACAGCCTGCTGAGGTGAACAAGAGCTGATAACAGGACACAAAAACAACAACATAGCCTGTTCCTCCAAGCAAGCACCACCTACTGACAGGGAGAGCATCCTGCACACCCTTTTCACGACACCTACTGACTCATTACACAGGGAGTGGTTGAATCTCACCCACAGACACCACCTACCGGCTCAGAAACTAAACAAGGCGTGTGAATACCCAAACAGAAACCTAAGGAAAAGAAACAACACTGATCGACATGGGAAGAAATCAGCGAAGGAACTCCGGAAATATGAAGAACCAATCGGAAAACAAACCCCCAAAGAGGAGCCCCAGCCCCCTAGAAACGGACACCAACCAAAATCAGGCAACCAAAATGACAGAAGAGGAATTTCGTAGGTGGATCATAAGAACACTCACCGACTTGCAAGAACAACTCAATAACCAACACAAAGAAACCACAAAAAGCCTCCAGGATCTAGAAAAAAAGTTCACTAAAGAAATAGACACAATGAAGAAAAGTTTAACCGAACTCCTGGAAATGAAGAATCAATTCAGGGAACTACAGAATACAGTGGAAAGTCTCAAGAACAGAGTAGATCAAACAGAAGATAGAATCTCAGAGATTGAAGATAACACCCTCCAATTAAATAAATCAGTCACAGAAATAGAGCAGAGAAACAAGAGAAAAGAGCAAAGCCTACAAGAGCTGTGGGATTATGTGAAGAAACCTAATGTGAGGGTCATAGGGTTACCAGAAGGGGAAGAAGACAACACTCACGGGTTGGAC